>MU780420.1:37543-61938 GCA_026770625.1 Nicotiana glauca | reverse complement strand
CAAGGCTCATAGGGGGGGGGGGGGGGGCAGAACTTAGGGACTAAGAGAGAGTGCAACTGCAAAAGTAGATTTCTGAAAAAGGGAAAGAAAAATAGGGAAACAACTTAAATCAGTGCACATAAGGGTATAGGGAACGGGGAGCTGCAAGAGGCAAAAACCATGCTGGTGGGCTTACCCAGCAATGGGAGATGCTGGCACACCCTTTGGCTTGTTAACACATATTGTTTAGAGGTTAAGACCCCTATGGATCAAAATTAATTCATGGACAACAATTTACATTGACATGCCTCAAGTAATAACTCAAAACACATAGGGGTAATTGGGTAATGAGGGTTCATAACAAACACACAGAAAGAAATTAGCACGCTGGTTTAAATATTTAAATCTGCAGAAGTAGTAAAGTAGACATGGATACAAAATGCTGTAAATAAACACATTGTGATGATGTTGAAGCTTAAATTAGGACATACAGTCCACAGTGCCGGCAAAGAGTGAATGCTATTATAAGTAAGCATGAGTTCAGAAGAGATTATGAATTGTGAAGTGTAAGATTGTCAATCGTGTCTGCTGTGTGTTAAAGAGTTGTGCATTTATAGTGTTCATCAGGAAATAAGGTAAGAAAATAGTTAAAGAACTGATTGTTTATCAATTACCAAAGACTTCCCTTAATTAAGGGATTCATATTCAAACGGGTGAAAACCATTTAAAGTAAGGAACTGAATAAGCACTTAGTGCACAACATGCAATTAAGGGAAAATACGTAGAAGGTTATTTAAGGACAGGATTTTGAAGTACATGGTTGTACAAATAAGGCAAGAAAATCAATTAACAGGCAGTAAATCAAGGCCAGGGATCTTGTAATTACTGACCCATGAATGAACTAAATCACAAAAGCTGAGAAGGGTTTTAACTTAGGTCGAGTTATAGAGAGAATCAACAAATAAGGAAAGAAGATCAATCAGATATATTCAGAGGGAAGTGTGAACTAATCACAAATTTGAAAGCTACTTTAGAGGAAAATTCATCAAATATAAGGATCATACGAACATGTTAAGCATGAAAGAAGATTGTTGTGTCATTGTAAAATCAGTAGAAGAATCCAGTGTAGAAGAGTATAGTAAAAATTAGCATTGTATGAAAACAAGGATGTCCAAACTTAGTTCAGAGACTCAAAGTTGGTCTGAAAGAATGAGCAGTTTTGAAACAAAACTCTAGTTCAGGCAAATCACAAAGCAAAGATGTGAGGGCAAGCAATTGAATCGAAACATGTTCAGAGGTTTCAGAAAAGAACTGAAACTTCTAACATGCTTCTTTCAGCAATGACACTCATGGGAAACATGATAGAAAGTTAACATGCAAACACAGTAGAAGGGTTCAAAGCAAACAGAGTGGAATAAACTAATTCGAAGTGTAATGAGAAAAGATTGATAAGAATAGTAGACAAAGCATGCTAAGAAGTTTTAGAAGAAACTTTAAACAGAGCTCAGTATAAGGAACTTAATAAGGAAACTTTCGAACTTAGTAATGAAAAATAAAGTAGGAGAAACACAAGAATACATGAGAAAAGACATACAGTAGAAAAGCATACGAGAACAGAGCATAGGAAAACACAGTAGGAGAAGCGTACAAGAAAATAGCGTCGACGCCCCTTTTTCTAAAGCGAAATCGGGTTTACGACATTTGGGGAGACAAATCTATTCCCATTTGGGAATTGGGTTTTTGGATTTGAAGAGTCGCCACCTAATGATTAAGTGCATTGGGACACTAAGGGTTTTGAATTTGAAAATCAGAGTTCAGATAAGGGCTAGTAATTATCTCGAGGGGAAAGTGTTAGGCACCCCTCAAGATCCACTAGTGTGGTTCCCATCCATGCTAGGTTGTGACTTTAATGTAAACAAGTATACAAATAAATTTGCACATAAGGGTTGCAAACAAGCATGTTGGAATCTATAATTTGTTTGAGGGAGAGTCTAAGTGCAAGAATTATTCAAGATATTGAATAAAACAAAGAAGAGAGAGTTAGAAGTAAAAGGAATAGTGCAGTGAAAAATAAAAAGGGAGTTTTGGGTAATTTGAAAAGATAGAATTTATTGATATTAAACAAAGTAACATAAGGAAAGGGGTCCTAGGTTTATAAATCACATGGATCATCCACACAACACCGGTAACCAATCGTATGCATAGTGTTACCGCGTGATAATCATCTCCATGTCTACCCTTCGCACCCCGTAAAGGTTATTTAAACATGTCGATTGATCATGAATGCTTATTGCGTGCTATTACCTGTCCCATCCTATAAGTCCTAGAGGGTATTTAGGACCACTATTCCTACAAGGTAAGGTCTAGGCTGAACCGTTAGGTTTAAAGGACAAAATTCTAGGCGACATACATAATAAGTAGGACTACACATAAAGGAACAATACAAAAGGCAAATAAGACGCTCACAGATCCCTCACAAGTAAGCATGTAATTAGCACATCTCAAACACATTTAAGGTCTTAAAAGAATGCGAGTTTAAAGATGAGTTTTAACAGAAGGTTTAATCACAACCGAGTGATCCGAAGAGCGTTTGACATGCAGAAATACAACTAAGAAAACAATTGAGTAAGTAAAGGTAAGGAACTATTAAAACATCGTTTGAAAAAAAAAGTAGAGATTTGAAAAATGTAGTAGTGTAATTAGACAAGTATCAAAATAACGTGATCTTGGGTAGAAAGGTATCGATAATTTAAATTCTTAATAGAGCACGAATCAGGAAATTAGTGAAAGCCTATAAATACGAAACAGGTTTCTAGATAAAAGGATTTTCAGTAAAAGAGTGGACTTTCGGAGAGACGGATGAAAAAAAGAGTTGGGAAAGTTAAAAGGTTTAGTAGTTTGAAACTAGTAAACAAGATCAATCATTTTTTATTATTTGGCCTAAATCTTGCCTAGGCGATGTATGCATTGCCTTCTTGTCTAAAAGAAGTGGTGAACATGCATATTGATTCCAGTTTTAAAGAGAAGACGCAGTCAAGCAAACTTGTGTTGTTAAATTAAATAGCTAGTGAGGCGTTCAACAATTGAAACCCTAAATAACATGATGTCTAATGGACATAAAGCTCCTAAAGCATGGTCTCTAAATGCGGTAGTTGTTTCATAATGGTTGTTCGTTAATTACTATCTGACTACAAAGTGAGTATAACAATCTGAAAGTAAAGAGCCTAAAGCAGGATTTCTAGGTGTAACATGCATGTCCTACGCATGGCTTCTATTGCACAAATTGGTAAGTAAAGCCCTATAGACATTTTCTCTACCCATTAATTAAACTAAGCATGCATAATCCCTCCCAATTTCACTATAACCCCAATCAGTTGTTTACAAATTATTACAAACCATAATAGGTGGATTGCATACTAAAATAAGAGGATACTCTATAGGGAGCCTTCAACCAGGCCCGATCTTCCGACCTCACTTCTTTCGAGTTTCACAGCCTTGACCATGGTTTGGGTGCGGCAAAGCTCCCTAAAGGCCCAATGGGGGTCCTTGGGCAATACCAGCAACTAAACATTACCAAAATGTTGAACAAGTGCAGTGTGAAATTACCAACCTTGTGCATCAAAGTTCAATGGGTACTCAAAGGTGCCCAAGGGAATGCTTACACGAAGGGGGTAGAACCTAAACTCTAGGAGTAGTAAGAGTGTGATAGAATTTTCTTTTAAGAAATTGAGTTGAAAGATAGTCTTAAAAATGATCCATGTAGAGACAGTTTTGAAAGAAAAAAACAATGGGAAAATTTTGACAAACTCAGAAACAAAATACATCATATAGTTACGGGCAGTAAACACAAACAAGAAAAAGGGAAGTAGGGTAAATAGTTCACATGTAACAACACAATTGTACCTAGATACCAAAGGAAAGAATTTCAAAACTTAGGCAGTCAACGGGTTTCAATTAAAAGGGATCATAATCACATGCTGAGAATGTACTGGGGCTAGGGAGTAGGAGATAACATACATTAAGCAAACCAGTAGGCATGCTAGATTAATAGGAGGATAGTCACATAGGGGCATGCTAGTTGCAATAAGAACAACAGAACCATATGTAAAAGCATAGAAGAAAAAAAAATAACGTGCAGCAAGTATAAAATCATATTGTTTTGGATGCTTCAAATCAAATAGAGGGCATACCAGTCAGGGATCAGAAAGTGTAAAGCAGTAGTGTGCAGGGAAGTGAGCAGTAGTATGCAGACCAAATAATCCGCAATGTATAGAGCAATAGAATAATTGAGAAGCCCCCCAAAGATCATTGAGTCTTGGCTTTCAGGCAACTGAATAATCAGTAATCAACAAGAAAGTTGGAGAGGATGTGTGGTAAACAAGAGAGAACACTGAGTGTGCTTATGTGTGTAAGAGAGAGTTTAGAGCGATTAACTTTCTTGTTCGTGTGTGTGATGTGCAATGTATCCGTGTGTAATGAAAAAGAGAATGAGGGTACTTATAGTTTTGAAAACAAGTGAAAAATAGGGTAACACATATAGACTGGTCATAGTTATGGAAATAATACCAATTAGAATCAATTTAATCCTCGGACTCTCGTCAATTAATGAGTCCTAGTTCAAACGGGTACAAATTGTATCAAGTAAGGAAAATTATTATTTTCAAGGCTGGTATTCCCATAATAGGAGTAGTAAAAGTATACAGAATATTTCAAGTAAGGAAAGTATAAGGACATCATATTGTGTACACAGATTAGTTCAAAGAATCACGGATGAAATTGAAAATCACGGGGAATCAGTACTAAGTAAGGAGAGCATTTCACATATAAGCAAGTGATTCAAAAATAAGTGAAAAACTTGTAAGGAAAATATATATAGAAATTCAGGGATTTGAAGAGATGCACAAAATCAACAGAAAATTTGGTAAACGATGAACAATTAGACCTATAAAACACAATAGGCACGAAAATCAGAGAACCCCAAGCAAGAAATCACAGAATAAATAGAAGACTGGAACCCTAATAGTAAAATTAAAGCGTGGAACTCGGAGAGTAACTAGAAGATCACACCAACAAGCACATACCACAAACATAAACACATAATATTATAAAAATCAGAAGATATAGTGATTTCGAAAGGGTTCAGGAAACCCTAGTTTTAAAAGAAGAACAAACGTCGAAACTTGAACAATCGAAAAGATCTAGTAGAGAGTAATGCAAAACACAAAAGAATAAGTTAGAAATCGTTTAAAAAGACAAGGTTTTTGAGAAAATTAGGGTTTCGTAATAAACTAGTGAGAGGTAAGGAACCTAGCTGTGAAACTCGTTAATAATGATGCTCGCTGCAGCATCGAACCATAAACCATCAGAGAAAGGTCGGAGACAAACCAGGCAAATCTTTCGATGACCATCTTGCATGGTGGAGGGTTCTAAAGTCTCGAAGATAGAAGGGATCAACAAGACAAGGTTTCACGGTGGCTGGTGGTCGAGAGAAGTGAGGTTGGAGGTAGCTGGAGAGGCGGTTGATTCATCGGAGACGAAGGAGAGAACCAGAAGGTTCTAGAGAGAAGGGAGAGAAAGAGTTAGTGTAGAGAGAGAGAGAGAGAGACCGTGTCTGAAATGAGGGGTTGGGGGGGTTGTTAGATTTAATTTTGGAAATAGAACCTGGGCCATAGATCTCACTTGATCAACGACTCAGATTAAATAAAGGCTGGACCGGGTCGATTGATTGAAATATGGTTCTGTTCAATTGGGGTTAGGACTGGGTAAATTGAGGGCTAAAATTGAAATCCGAATGGGCTATAATTGCAATAAAATAAGGCTAAATGTTAAATAGCCAGTTTCTCCTTTTATTTTGTATAAAATAGTTAAAAAGATTTTTAAAACATATTAAAAGAACTGAACTAATTAATAATGTGTAAGTATTAATTTAAAAATACTTGAAATATTTTGATAATTATGAAATGTTGTTAATTGTAAAATAGGCTATAGTTGCAATTACATGCAATTTAGCTTTTAAATACCAAATACATTTGTAAAAAATATGCAAAAAATAAAATTAATTATATCTGGGTATAAATATGAGAAAAAAAATAAATTATTCACCAAAAATGATAGTCTCGAAATAATTATTGAATTTTGTACTATAAAAATAGGCAACGAATTGATTTTAAAATCTTTAAAAATAAGGAAAAATACCAAAAGTTTTGGGAATGCCTATATATGCATGTACATACTATTTTGAGAATATTTTGAGTATATATAAAAATACATATGAAAAAATTAGGTATCAACATCTGCCCCTGTTTACCCGGGAAGGATTCGTAGGCTATGAAATGATGTTCTCGGGCTATGATAATTGTGCCTCCGAACCATGATGCCTTTTAATAATGATGTGTAAAATATAGAGAGGGGTCCTCGGGCCATGGCATGGCGTTCTCGGGCTACGAAGATGGTGCCTCCGAACAATGACGCCCTTGGACGGTTTGGCGGTATTTCAGCCCATGAAATGCATGATTTGGCGGTATTTCAGCCGATGAAATACAAGATTTGGCGGTATTTCAACCGATGTGAAGGATAAATCTAATTGGCGATATTTCAGCCATCAGAAATTTAAATAAAGCTGGCGATGTTTCAGCCTATGTAAATAATATAAATGGCGATATTTCAGCCGACAGAAAGCATATGTATAGATGGTGATGGGGGTTTAAATATGAACTAGAGATCTTTCAGCCGATACAGAGAATTAAATAAAGTTGGCGATATTTCAGCCGATAAAGAAGGATAAATATAAATGGCGATATTTCAGCCGACAGGAATTTAAATAAAACTGGCGATTCTTCAGCCGATACGAGGAATTTAAACAAAATTGGCAATGTTTCAGCCATGCAAGATTTAAATAAAGGTGGCGGTATTTCAGCTGGTGTAAATGAGAGGTGGCGATATTTCAGCCATGCAGGATGGAGATAGTGCTTAGTCTCGTAAAGCAGAAAGGTAGCCTTATGAAATGCGATGAAATGCAGTATGGAGACAATGCTTAGACTCGGAAGGCAGAAAGGTAGCCTTATGCAATGCAAGAAAATGCATGATAGGACAGTGCTTAGTCTCGGAAGGGAAAAATGCAGCCTTATGCAATTCAACGAAATGCAAGGTGGAGACAATGCTTAACCCCGGAAGGCACAAAGGTAACCTTATTCAATGCAAGGAAATGTAGGATGGAAGTAGTGCTTAACCACGGAAGGCAGAAAGGTAGCCTTATGCAATGCAAGGAAATGCAGGATGGAGGTAGTACTTAACCTCTGAAGGCAGAAAGGTAGCCTTATGCAATGCAAGGAAATGCAGGATTGAGGTAGTGCTTAACCTCGGAAGGTAGAAGGGTAGCCTTATGCAATGCAAGGAAATGCAGGATGGAGGTAGTGCTTAACCTCAGAAGGCAGAAAGGTAGCCTTATGCAATGCAAGGAAATGTAGGATGGAGTTAGTGCTTAACCTCGGAAGGCAGAAAGGTAGCCTTATGCAATTCAAGGAAATATAGGATGGAGACAATGCTTAGTCTCGAAAGGCAGAAAGGTAGCTTTATGCAATGCAAGGAAATGCAGGATAGAGACAATGCTTAGTCTCGGAAGGCAGAAAGGTAGCCTTATACAATGCAAGAAAATGCATGATGGAGACAATGCTTAGTCTCGGAAGGTAGAAAGTAGTCTTATGAAATGCAAGGAATAAAGGCGAAGAGTAATGAAATCTCATAGCTGAGAGGTGATAGCTGACAGCTAGTTGTCCTTGCGGTTGATGGGGATGTCATGTGCGGATAACACTTGCAAGTGAGTGATGATTCTAAGAGTCGTATTCTTGAAAAATATGTAACCGGATCCGATAGTTCTATGTTTTTGGGTGCCTGCATTCAAGGAAAGATCGTGAGTTTTGTCAAGAGGGAAGGTTAGTCCGTCTTCCCGTGGACTTCGCTTGTCCTGCTCGGCTCTTGTTTTCATTGGGGTAGAGTTGCTAAACAAAGCAATTTTGCTAGTAGCCATGCATGATTTAGCAAAAAATATAATGTAAATACATAATTTAAAATGATTTTCTTTTAGATGAACCGACGACTACGACGCAGTTCAAGACATTGCACCCTATTTTGCTCCAGAATTTTAAGGGTCCTTAAAATTCTGCCCCATTTTACTAGGTTGACGCCTCTGACGACTGTGTGTTGGTACATGGCTGAGGATCAGCTTCAGGATTTTGAGGGTACTCCTCAATATTCTGTCCCAGTTTCCAATAGCGGGGGGAAATGAAAATTTTATTGAATTGTGACCAAACCCATAGGGCTGCCTACGTATCCCCTTTTAAACGGGAATCAGGTCATGCGTAGTTCAAGTTACATCATGAAGGGGCCATAATGGTTACATATAGTATCGTTTCACTGCACCTGAATTGATTGTTTTTGGCCAGACTTATCCATCCATTTATGCGAGTATGAGGGCTCCTCTTATTAGAACTCGATGAACTATGTATAGACCCTGCCAGTTGGGAGAGAATTTTCCTTTGGCTTCATCCTGGTGCGGAAAGATTTTCTTTAACACCAGCTAACCCAGTGTGAATTGTCTCGGCTTGACTCTTTTATTGAAGGCTCTAGACATTCTGTTATGATACAATTGACCATGGCAAACTGCATTCAGTCTTTTCCCATCTATAAGGGCTAATTTCTCATAGCGACTCTTTACCCATTCTGCATCTTAAAGTTCTGCTTCCTGCATAATTCTCAGTGAAGGAATCTCTACTTTGGCTGGGATGACTGCCTCGGTACCGTAAACCAACATATAAGGAGTCACCCCAGTTGTTGTGTGGACGGTGGTACAGTATCCCAATAGAGCAAATGATAGCTTCTCATGCAACTGTTTGTGTTTTTCTATCATTTTCCTTAGTATATTTTTGATGTTATTGTTGGATTTTTGACAGCTCTATTCATTTGAGGTCTGTAGGCTATAGAATTTTTGTGCTTGATCCTGAAGGTTTCACACATTGCTTTCATTAGGTCGCTATTGAGATTGGAACCATTATCAGTGATGATTGACTCTGGGACGCCGAATCGAAAAATGATACGATCGTGGACAATGTCTGCCATGACCTTCTTGGTCACTGCCTTATACGATGCTGCTTCAACCCATTTGGTGAAGTAATCAATTGCCACTAGAATGAACATGTGCCCGTTTGATGCGGTATGCTTGATAGGTCTGATGACATCCATTCCCTAAGCGACGAACGACCATGGTGAGCTTGTTGCATTGAGCTTGTTAGGAGGCACCTTTATCATGTCTGCATGGATTTGGCAACAATGACGTTTCCGAACATACTGGATGCAGTCCGTCTCCATAATCATCTAGAAATAACCAGCTCGGAGTATTTTCTTGGCTAAGACGGAACCATTCATATGCGGACCACATGTCCCTGCATGAACTTCTTCCAATAACCTGGATGCTTCCTTTGCTTCGACACATCTTAGCAGTCCCAAATCGGGAGTCCTCATTTATAGGATTCCTCTGCTATGAAAGACGTGATTGGATAATCTCCGCAGTGTGCGCTTTTGAGTAGTGTTTGCAAGTCCTGGATATTCTCCTATTGACGGATACTTCTTAATGTCATGAAACCACGGTTTTCCATCTACTTCTTCCTCAACATGAGCACAGTAGGCAGGTTGATCCTGGATTTTTACTGGGATGGAATCAATGAAGTTCTTGTCTGGATGCTGAAACATGGATGATAGAGTGGCCAATGCATCAGCGAACTCATTCTGGACTTTGG
Organism: Nicotiana glauca; assembly: GCA_026770625.1. Taxonomy (NCBI): domain Eukaryota; kingdom Viridiplantae; phylum Streptophyta; class Magnoliopsida; order Solanales; family Solanaceae; genus Nicotiana; species Nicotiana glauca. The sequence continues at coordinate 52,168 of MU780420.1, read as the reverse complement.
GGATATGCCAGAATTCTGTCTTTGTAAACCTCTTCCTCAACTCTTGTACATGATGCAAGTATGGGAGTATTTTGGAGTTCTAGGTATGAGCAAGTCGGAATCCCCGGTCACTAGTAACTCCTGAATGTTCATATAAATGGACAGCTTGAGCCCTAAGATGCAGGCTTCGTACTCGGCCATGTTGTTGGTTCATGGGAACCTGTGTTTGGCGGACACCAGATAATGCTGACCAGTTTCTGATTCTAGTATTTCTCCTACGCCAACGCCTTTAAAGTTTGCTGCTCTGTCGAAAAACATTCTCCAGCCATCATAGGAATCTACAATGTCTTATCCAAACCTCCTTATCAGGAAAATACATCTTTAGAGGCTTGTATTCTCCGCCCACGAGGTTTTCAGCAAGATGATCAGCTAGTGTCTATCCTTTGATTACTTTCTGATTCATGTAGACGATATCAAACTCACTCAGTAGGATTTGCTATTTGGCTAGCTTGGCCATGGGCATGGGCTACTAAAAGATGTACTTTAGCGGATCCATCCTTGATATGAGATAAGTAGTATAGGCACAGAAGTAGTGCCTCAACTTCTGAGCTACCCAAGTCAGAGCATAACAGGTACGTTCTAGAAGGGAATACCGGGCTTCGTACGAGGTGAAATTCTTGGTGATATAGTAGATGGCTTGCTCCTTTATCCCTATTTCATCATGTTGTCCTAAAACACAACCAAATACCCCATCCAGTACTGCAAGGTAGAGCAATAGAGGTCTATCGGGCTCGGGCAGAACCAGGACTGGCGGCGTTGATAGGAATTCCTTGATTCTGTCGAAGGCTTTTTGATAATCATCAGTCCATTCAGTGGCGGCGTCATTCTTCAACATCTTAAAGATCGGTTTACAAATGATAGTGGACTGGCTATGAACCGGCTGATATAGTTGAGTCTCCACAAAAAACTCATAATCTCTTTCTTTTTCTTTGGAGGTGGTTATTCTTGAATGGCTTTGACCTTTGATGGATCGAGTTCTATTCCCCATCGACTTACGATGAACCCAAGTAGTTTTTTGGCTGGAACCCTGAATGCACTCTTGGCGGGATTCCGTTTCAGGTTATACCTTCTTAATCTGTTGAAGAACTTCCTGAAGTCTTCCATGAGGTTAGTGGCTTTCTTGGATTTGATGATGACATCATCTACATACACCTCAATCTCTTTATGTCTCATGTCATGGAAAATAGTAGTCATGCCCCTCATGTAGGTAGACCGAGCATTCTTTAATCCAAACGGCATCATCTTGTAACAATACATTCCCCATGGCATAATTAAAGCCATTTTCTTTGCATTTTCTTCGTCCATCCATATCTGATGGTACTGGGAAAAATAATCGACGAATGACTGCAGCTCGTGCTTGGCGTAGTTGTCAATTAGGATGTGTATGTTTGGTAGTGGGAAATTGTCTTTCGGACTGACCCGATTGAGGTCCCGGTAGTTGACACAGATTCTTACCTTCCCGTCCTTCATTGGACTGGCACAATGTTGGCTAACCATGTCGGGTATTCCACTACCCTGAGGACCTTGGCTTTGACTTGCTTGGTGACTTCTTACTTGGTCTTCAAACTCATGTCTGGCTTAAACTTTCTGAGCTTTTGCTTTACCGGTGGACACGTCGGATCTGTTGGCAGTTTGTAAGCTACACAATAGATGTATTGAGACCGGTCATATCATCATATGACCTGGCAAATATGTCCTCATATTTATTTAAGAATTCCGTGTACTCTTCCTTTTCTGACGGTGCAGGTGAACACTGATGCACGTTTTCTTGACATTCTCTGTATCCCCCAGGTTGACGGTCTCGGTTTCGTCCAGTTTAGACTTAGGTCTATTCTCAAAGTACCCAACCTCTTTAACGACCTCTTCTGGTATCTCATCCCCTTCTGAGTCTATATCCATTTCTTGCGTTACCTCGTCGCATGTCACATTTGTCGGTTCATCAAGATAAGTAATAGTAATGTTGTGTAAAGTAAAGTAAATGGCAGAGAAAAGAAATAATAAGAGCGAGATTTATATATAAAAAACTGAAATGCTTTGATAAATGCCAAAAATTGTTTTGAACAACGGAGCTCTTTTTAAAATTTAAAGAAAATACGGAAAGCAAATCAACTAGCAAAAAAGTAAAAGATAATGCATAGTGCTTTGTTCAGCCCTGCTACCTCGAAGCTTTCTGGGCCTTGGTGGTTCTGATGAACCAATTGTTGAGATGTGCCCTTATGCCTAACATGATCATGCCAGAGTGAACTAACCTTTTGGGGAGGGGAATAAAAAACAGTCAAAAAAAAAGGTAGCAAGTTAGTACGGATTATGAGGAGAAAATGTTGCAATATTTAAACACATGGCATAAGAGTATCAATCGTGTCCCTCATTGTGCCCGAGGTAGGCCTAGCGACAAGTTGATTTAGAGAACTTATAATGCTAAATGCCTCATTTTATTGATAAAAATAAGACAAATCCCAAAATGACACTAAAATTGCATAAAGTAAAAATGTCATTAATGGCCATTGGCCTTATTACATTTAAGGCACAAAAGAAAAGAATCCTATCTATTTGGTCCCAGAAGGACCTTCCCCATGTTGAATGTTCTCGTTGATCAGATCCTCCAGCTTTTCGCTAGCCTTGGTGACCCTCTCTTTCCATTCATTGATTTGGTCACTTGATGGGAGATTCATCCACTAGGCCATCAAGAGTGTGGGCGTGCTAATCATACCGAAGTTGGGGACCTTGTTCTCCATTTTCTGCAAAACAAAGTGTTAGACCCTACTCCCGCCGAACTCGACTATTTAAATCAACAATTTGCATAAACAGAATATAGTTCTCCAAATAAATGCACAGAATATGGTGTTGTCCGTTTGGGTTCCAGGGGAACCCAGTGGACTTTGGACAAGGCTATCTTAAAGAGTCATTATGTGGAAAAGGCTATGTTAAATAGTCATTATGGAGCAGCCCCCCCAAAGGTCACTCAGTCTTGGCTTTCAGCCGACTGAATAATCAATAATCAACAAGAAACTGGGAGAGGATGTTTGGAAAACAAGAGAGAACACTGAGTATCTTATGTTTGTAAGAGAGAGTTTAGAGCGATGAACTTTCTTGTTCGTGTTTGTGATGTGCAATGTATCGGTGTGTAATGCAAAAGAGAATGGGGGTAGTTATAGTTTTGAAAACAAGTGGAAAATAGGGTAACACGTATAGACTGATCATAGTTATGGAAATAATACCAATTAGAATCAATTAAATCCTCGGACTCCCTTCAATTAAAGAGTCCTAGTTCAAACGGGTACAAATTGTATCAAATAAGGAACATTATTATTTGCAAGACTGGTATTTCCGTAATAGGAGTAGTAAACGTATATAGAATATTTCAAGTAAGGAAAGTATAAGGACAACATATTGTGCACCCAAATTAGTTCAAAGAATCACGGATGAAATTGAAAATCACAGGGAATCAATACTAAGCAAGGAGAGCATTTCACAAATAAGGAAGTGATTCAAAAATAAGTGTAAAACTTCTAAGGAAAACATATACAAATTCAGGGATTCGAAGAGATGCACAAAATCAGCAGAATATTTGGTAAACGATGAACAATTAGACCTATAAAACACAGTAGGCATAAAAATTAGAGAACCCTAAGCAAGAAATCACATAATCAATAGAAGGCTGGAACCCTAACAACAAAATTAAAGCATGGGACTCGAATAGTAACCAAAAGATCACACACACAAGCACATAACACAAGCATAAACACATAATACTAAAAACAATCGGAATATATATTGATTTTGAAAGTGTTCAGGAAACCCCAATTTTAAACGAAGAACAAAACATCAAAACTTGAACAATCGAAAAGATCTAGTAAAGAGTAGTGTAAAACACAAAAGAATAAATTAGAAATAGTTTAAAAAGACAAGGTTTTTGAGAAAATTAGGGTTTCATAATAAACCAGTGAGAGGTAAGGAACCTGGCTATGAAACTCGTTAATAATGATGCTCGCAACACCACCGAACCATAAACCATCGGAGGAAGGTCGGAGACAAACTAGGCAGAACTTCCGATGACCATCTTGCATAGTGGAGGCTTCTGGAGTCTCGAAGATAGAGGGAAAAGTTGTTCTTGTTAAAGTGGAAAAGTTTCATTTGCCCGCCGATTTTGTAATTCTTGATTGTGCGGTGGATAAAGAAATCCCTATCATTTTTGGGAGACCATTCCTTGCTACAGGGAGAGAAATCATGGATTCGGAAAGAAATAAGATCAAATTTTGAGTAAATGATGAGAAAGTTACGTTCAAAGCAAGCAAGGGCATGAAGCTACACCATGAGTGTGAGAACATGTTGGTGCTAGATTTTGTTGATGAAATCGAGGATGCGGTGGAAGTAATAATGGAAGAACAATGCCTCGGTGAGGCATTGATGGCTATTTTGATGAACTTTGATGGAGAAGATATGGAAGGATACATGGAATCGGCAAATGTGTTGGAGGTGATCGGATCTTACACTTATGCTCCGGCTAAGATCTCTCTCGACTTGAAGGATAGATCCACTCCGCCCGCAAATCCTTCTATTATGGAGCCACCACAACTAGATCTCAAACCGTTCCCACCACACTTGAGGTATAAATTTCTTGGCTCCAATGATACTTTACCCATAATCGTTTCTTCTTTGTTAAATGATGTGCAGGTGGAACAATTGTTGGAAGTCTTGAAGTAGCATAGGCAAGCCATTGGAGGGACAATTGTGGATATCCAAGGGATTCCCGTAGGAATTATGAACACAATATGCAATTGGAGAGTGAAATGAAACCAAGTGTGGAACATCAACAATGGTTGAACCTGTCAATGCAAGAGGTGGTAAAGAAATAAATCATCAAATGGTTGGATGTCGGGGTTGTCTACCCTATTGCCGATAGTTCTTGGGTGAGCTTGGTGCAATGTGTGCCGAAAAATGCAGCCATGACCGTAATTGAAAATGATAAAAATGAGCTCATCACAACAAGAACAGTGACCGGTTGGAGGGTATGTATGGATTATTGGAAGCTCAACAGTGCCACATGCAAAGACCATTTCCCTATGCCTTTTATTAATCAAATGCTTGATCGGCTAGCGGGAAGGTCATTCTATTGTTTCCATGACCGATATTGCAGTTACAACCAAATCAACATCGCATTGGAGGGTCAAGAGAAGACGACATTCACTTGTCCCTATGGAACGTTTGCCTTTAGTCGGATGCCATTTGGTTTGTGTAGTGCTCCGACTACTTTTCAAAGATGCATGATGTCCATTTTCTCCGACATGGTGGAGGATTTTATAGAGGTATTCATGGATGATTTCTCGGTAGTAGGTGACTCTTTTGAGCATTGTCTTAACAATATTAGACAAGTGCTTAAGAGATATGAGGAAACCAACCTTGTACTAAATTGGGAGAAATGCCATTTGATGGTGGATGAAGTCATCGTATTGGGGCATAAAATTTCAAAACATGTCATAGAGCTTGACCAGGCTAATATCGAGATTATTTCCTAGCTTCCTCCACCTACTTTTGTCAAAGGTGTTCGAAGTTTCTTATGACATGCCGGATTTTATAGGCGTTTCATCAAGGATTTTTCAAAAATTGCCAATCCTATGTGCAATCTCCTTCAAAAAGACGTAAAATTTATGTTTGATGAGAAGTGCCTCAAAGCTTTTGGGGATTTCAAGCAAAGGCTCACCACGACACCTATTATTGTCACACCAGATTGGTCTCTTCTTTTCGAGCTCATGTGTGACGCAATGGTGTAGCTATTGGGGAAATTCTTGGCCAATGTCACAACAAGGTTCTCCACCAGGTCTATTATGCAATAAAGACACTCAATGCAATGCAAATGAATTACACGATAACTGAGCAAGAGCTTCTTGCCATTGTTTATGCCTTTCAGAAGTTCCGGGCTTATTTGTTGGGATCCAAGGTGATAGTGTACACAGATCATGCTGCTCTTCGCTATATCATGGCAAAGAAGGATGCAAAGCCACGGTTGATTACATGGGTCTTATTGTTACAAGAGTTTGACATTAAGGTCAAAGATCACAAGGGAACTCAAAATCAAGTGGCAGATCATTTATCAAGGCTTCAAGAAGTAAGGAGACCAAAGGGAGATCTTGAGATCAATGATGCATTCCCGGATAACACATCTTGGCACTATCTAACACTTTTGCTCCTTGGTATGCCGATATTGCTAACTATTTGGTGAGTGACCTTATTCCGGAGGATTTGGAATCCTATCAAAAGAAGAAGTTCTTGAGAGATAGTCGGCAATATTATTGGGAAGAGCCATACTTGTTCCGTGTTTATGCCAACAACATCATCCGAAGACGTGTTCCAGAAGAAGAAATTATGCCAATTCTGAAAGTATGCCATGACTCGCCGGTTGGGGGTCATCATGGGGGAAATCGAACGGTGGCTAAGGTTATTGAATGTGGTTACTATTGGACGTCAATCTATCATGATACCAATCAAATGGTCAAGGCTTGTAACCAATGTCAACGGCAATGATCAATATGCAAGAGGCATGAAATGCCTAAGCACTTTATGATGGAGATAAAAATCTTCGATGTGCAGGGAATTGATTTTATGGGTCCCTTTGTGAGCTCTTGTAGGATGAAATATATCTTGGTAGTTGTGCACTATGTGTCCAAATGGGTTGAAGCAATTAATTTCCCAAACAACGAAGCAAAACGTATGACCGCATTTTTGAAGAAAAATATATTAACTTGATTTGGCACTCCTAGGGCCATTCTTAGTGATAGTGGGTCTCATTTTTGTAACAAGGATTTCACAGGGCTGCTAGAGAAGTATGGCGTCAAGGACAAGGTAGCCACACCTTATCATCCCCAATATAGTAGTCAAGTTGAGTTTTCCAATCGGGAGATCAAGAGCATTCTAGCAAAGATTGTCAATGTAAATAGGACCGATTGGTCTAGAAAACTAGATGACGCATTGTGGGCAAACCGCATGACGTACAAGACTCCTATTGGTACTTCTCCGTACCGGTTAGTATTGGGGAAAGCTTGACATCTACCCATGGAACGGGAATACAAGGCCATGTGGGCTTTGAAGAGGTTGAACTTGGATTGGGATGAGGCTGCAAATTTGAGGTTATCACAACTCAACGAAATGGAGGAATTCTGCTTCCATGCATATGAAAGTGCAGCTGTGTATAAAGAAAGAATGAAGTTCGTCCATGATAAGAAGATCTTGAAGAGAGAGTTCAAGTCGGGTGACTTGGTTTTTTTATTTAACTCAAGGCTAAAATTGTTTCCGGGCAAGCTCAAACCAAAATGGTCCGGTCCATTTAAAGTGGTAAATGTCTCTCCTTTTGGAGCTATGGAACTAGCATCGGAAGATGGGCTCCAGACATTCAAGGTAAATGGCCAACACATCAAGCATTAATTGCGCACAGATGGAGAAAAACATTTGGTGGAGCAGCTGACTCTCAAAGATGGTCTGTGCCCGACCATTGAGTGAATCCAAAGGAACATCAACTTCATCGTGCCGCAACGTTAAATCAAACTCTTCATGGGAGGAAACCCATGTGTGGTAACACCCTTTTTGTTCTTTAAATTTTTTTTTGAAAGATAGATATGGTGGAGCAATTTAAAGTGTGTGTTAGAGTGCAGGGGTTCAAAAGATCACAACACTGGGTTAGAATACATGAAAAAGTGAAGAAAAATCACTGTGTGAAGTTCGCTGCAAAGATGCGGTTGCATTTTCACTATGCAACTGCATATTGGTCGCAAACCAAAGAAATAAGTTTGGCTAAAATCATTGGGCAAAATGAAACAAGGTGGTGCACTGTTCGGACATCAATTCAACTATGCGATCGCATTGTGCACCATATTTGTCACCCTTCAGCAAATCTATTGAATCCACCGCATAACACTTATGCAGTCGCATAAGGTGTTATGCAGTGACTCCCCCACTGAAAATGGTCAGGTAAGTCTCCGCATTATCTCGTATCTCACACATATAAAAAAATTAAAATAAAAAAATAACAACAAAACAAAAGCGTATTTTTCCATCATAAGAAAAAAAAAGAACGAAAAGAAAAGAAACGCAAGCACAAATCGAAAAAAGGAGAGTAGCGATAGAATCCTATACACCCATTGACATTCTCCATAGTGCTTGTACCCAACTTCACTGGTATGTATCCTTGCACTAATTTTCCCTTTTCAATTTCGTGTCTATCTTTTCTGTGTTTCTCATTATTTTCGTTCTGCATTATGTGACTGTGTTGTTTTTCGTAGTTGTTTGTACATAATGTGGTCGCTTCTGGGTAGAAAATGTAACTGGGGTGCTGGTAGAAAAAAATAAAAACTCCATTGTTTAGGGTTAGGTAGAATTGATGCGGACGATAGATTATGCTGTAAGGCCCCGGAATTTTTTTTCCAAGTAATTTATGATTTTCTCGTGCCAAGGTAGGCTAATTATTTTATTTTGTGTACAAATGAGAATTCATGGTATAATGTATATTAATTGGATATGTTAATAAGAGTATAATTCATATTAGAAGTGAATTGGGGTCTAAGGAGAGGCCTAAGTGTAAGCCAAGTTTGAAAATTTCATACCAGACAAAAGTTGTAAATAAGTTCACACAAGCCCCCACTTTGAATGAGCCTATATAAATATGTATAAAGTTTTAGGTTATGACCAGCCTATTATATGAAAATTCTTTGAGTCTAATTTCCAACGTTTCAAACCGTTCGTTATTTGGACATTCCTACACAAAGTTATGACCAAATTACCAAAGCAGCGCAGAAAATTGCACTACCGCGGCGCCCCATGCGGCGCCCGGCGCGCCGCGCCAGGACAAATTCTAGTGTGGTCCGAAATTTCAATTCCAGATATATTTTGCACAACCGCCCCATTCCCCGCGGAGTCCCACGCGGCGTGGGTGTACAAAAAACCGGGTTTTTAGTGTAAAACAACCTCATTTCGCCAAAAAAATGCAAGGGTTCATTTTTTTGAGCTAAGTCATCCTCTCCACCCCAATTCGACCAAGGCATCCAATTGCACGCCTAAGGTGAGTTTATAAGTGTATTTTCATGGTGGTTTAACTTCTCAATCGCTAGTTACAACATGATCATGACATGATTTTGATTGGATTTCATAGGATTTTTTCAAAATCGCAAGAACACCCAAAAGTTGTCTTTCAAGATTTGGAATACAAGTGGTAATCTCTTACCCTTAGACTTACATATATGTGGTTATTATGTACTTATGAGTATGAATCAAGTATTAAAACTTATGGTATGGTGATTGGAAACCATAAATTCCCAAATTAAATACAGGATCATGGTATGGATTTAAAGGTGATTATTTGATGGAATTTTATCGGTTGGGTGTTATTGGCTGATCACACATGTGATATTTTGAGTATAAATTGTTAAAGAATAATGGTGATAGTCGGATGAACCGATACTATAGTTAGGAGATGTAAATATCCATACCTATAAAGTGTTTGATGATAAGCGTAAATGGCTTAAGTTATGGAATTATTACTAATATTGGCCATATTGAATGTTGTATTGTAGATTGAAGTTGCTTAAGTGTATTGGATCATTGTAGTATCATTAAGGGACGAATTTGAGGTATGTATGGCTAAAAAACCCTCTTCTTAGAAATCGAGCTCCCATGGTATCCATGCAAATATGGTAAGTCCGAAATGTGATTGATGCGATACTTGTTAATTCAAAGGAATTTGGTGTTGCAAGATATATGAGAAAGGTGTATCTCAATGTGTTCAATATGCTATTCTTGGTAAATTGAGGATATGTGAAGAATGTTAACTATGTGCTAAAATGTCTAGATTTCAAGTCAAGTTTAAATTAAGATTGTTATGCCAAACTATGTGAAATCCTGTATGTATAAAGATGTTTGAAATAAGTCAAATGACTTTGAGAAATAGAGTATGGCCAATGTGTCGAGCACTTGAATTGTAATTGTACTTGGTGATGCCTATGACACGAGAAAATATGAAATAGATTATGAAATGAGCCTTGACTTCACTTTCCGTAAATGACTACAACAATAAAGGGCCCTAAAGGCTTGCACTCAATTTGAGCCCATAGATGGTTGCTCTGTAAGGCCCCGTAAAATTTTGTGCTTAAAACCTAGTAGCTCATAGTGTCAAGGTTCGAATATTGTGTTAGGGCCGCGGTTCGGACCCTCGGTGGTGATCTAAGCTTTAAAAATCAAAAGAATAAATTTTTCCAGAAAAATTGTCATTTATGCGGTCAAGAATGCGGTCGCAGATCAGCTATGCGGACCGCATTCCCACCGCAGAGTGAAGCAGAAAATTGGTCTAAGATGATGTTAAAAATACGGCCCATTCTGTGATCGCAGAATCGAAATGCGGACCGCATTTCTATCGCAGAGTGAAACAGAAGATTCGTCAAAAAATTGAAGTTAAAATGCGGTCAATTCTGCGGCGCATTATGCGACCGCAGAACGTCGTAGATCGTGTCAGAACATTTGGTTTTTGAGGAGCAATTCTGTGGACCATTATGCAGACCGCATGTCTACTCTGCGGTCGCAGATGCGACCGCAGATTTCACCCCGGGCTTCTATTTTATAATTTTAAAACCCGACCCCCTTTCTAATATAACGCCCTAACCCCTCATTTTTACACATTCTTTGAACAAAATAATAGAGAGGGAGGAGAGATTCTTGAGGGAAAAATTCATCTTCTTCAAAAATCGTTTCTCGAATTGCTTGGTCCGAAAAATTCTAAAGCTAGTGTCTTCATCTCCATTTCTACAGGTAAAAATCCCTAACCCTTTTTCCCTTGATTTTCAGATTCTAATAGAAAGAGGGATTTTTATGCATTAATTCTTGAAAATGGAAGTCAAAACACTCATGCATGTCCTTTATACCTAACGATTAGTAAAATGGAAATGGGTAGAAGTAAGGGGAGGTGCTCGATAACCCAAATAAGCTCGGATAGTAATTGTGAATTTCGTTTCTAAGATATATGTGTAACTTGTGACCTAGATTGACGCTGCTAGATTATTGGGTGAATTGGAAGTAGGAGATAAAAGAAAAAGAAAGGAAATTCGACTCCAGGTATGTATGGCTAACTTTGATCTTTGTGAAATCGCCCTGTCTTGGTGTACGAATAAATGATACGTGATAGCTATATGAATTGCTTGTGAAACTCTTGTGATTGGGTTGTTGGGTGTTGATTGGTTTGGTTAAATGCTATGTGGTAAGAGTTGGGAAACGATTGATAAAAAGGGAAATCGTAAATGATGAAATTGGAACAACGGTGGTAATAACACATTGGCTCTTGGTGAGAAATTATTGTAACAACTTGAATTGTTTATGAATTGTGGAATGTAGTGGAATTGGTACTATTGGCTATGGAAACACTTGTGAATTGTGGAATTCGACGGAAAATAGTATTGATGGTTATGGGAACACTTATGAATCATTGTTGTTACTCCTTAAGGAAAGGTTGTTGTGATCTTTGTAAATTGCTTATTGTCGTTGTTGTGATCTTTGTGAATTGTTCATTATTGTTGTTGTGATTGTTTGTGAATTGAAAATGTACGGTGGGATCGGGTTGCACGCCGCAAAATGAAGTAATAAGGTGCGGGTTGTGGTGATAAGGGTGGCCGAGGTAATACGGGTGGAAAGCGATCGTAATCGCCACTGAAATCGATATATGTACCAATTGTGAAATCATTGATGAGGCATTGTGAAAGGAGACAGCAGGAGAGTTTGTAACTTGTGGGGCAGTGATCGTCCCTTTGTTTGGCTTGATTGTGCCTTCCATGTGTGTTTAGTTATTGCTCCTAATGTGTTTTCTACTTGTGTATGGTTTGAGGACTACTTGAAACAAAGTTAAGTGTTGAAAACTTGTTTGTCTTGAGTTTACTTGGGACAAAGCTTATTTATACATACCAGTACAATTCTAGTGTACTGACGTCCACTAGACGTCCCTTTTGCCGGGGGCACTACATTCGTGTTATGATTGTAGGTGGATCTGTAGCAGGTACTTCAGTTCATCGGCAGTAGCAATCCTTCATCTTCCACTGGCCGTTTGGTGAGCCCCTTTCCTCTCGGGGCCCTGCGTGGCTCATGCCACTTCTATTTTTGGAGTCTTATTTTGGTTTTGTGTAAGGTATAGCCGGAGCCTTGTTACCGGTAAGTATTGTATTATCCCTGTCATATCTTAGAGGCTCCGTAGACAGTAAATATGGGTTATGGACTTATGTAATTATATGTCGGGCATTGTAAGTTGTAAACTTGTTAAAGTAATTAAGCATGTTGGGAATGTTTGAAAAAGTGTGATTTCAATTATGAACTGCTTAATCCTTTGGTTAATAAGTAATGAAAAATACAGGGGTAACACGTGGGTTAGGAAAGGCACCCAGGTCCGCTTGATTAGGGCTACCCGGTCGAGCGCCGGTCATGTCCCTTGAATTTGGGGCGTGACATGCTCGAGATAGTATTTTGCCTTATAAGTACATTCAATATGATACGAGTTATTACATAGTTCAATGTTAAAATTGTATATTCTCGTGATTGAAAAGGGGTAATTCAAGAATGATTGGTGTAATTGCTTTTTTATGACTTGATGTCTATTTCTATTATGGTTTGTTGTGTCCCCTCATTTTTGGAAGAACCCTTATGTTTGAAGTTCCACTGATAATGAACTTGAGGTGTATTATTTTTGAAATATTCTATACGACCATGATTCATATTTCTTCACACGTATACTTTATTTCTTGAATTGAATGGCTTGTTGATGAGATTGATATTGATGTGAAATGTGGGAAATAAGAGATTGAGTTATGAAATGTGGCCTAATGCCAAGTATGATGTGATAATTATGGCCCCAAGTACCTATGAATTGATATATGTGAAATAAATATGAAAAGAAATTGTGATTGAGGTAACGTCTTGTAAGACGGCTTAGCCGATCGGGCCGTGATCGGACGCCATGTTATACATCCATGGTGGTAATGTATTGAAAAATGAAAGTAGAAAGTGTTATTGAAATAATGGTAACGTCTCGGGGAGACGGCTTAGCCGATCGGGCAGTGATCAGACGCCATGATATATATACACATGGTGGCAATATATTGATGATTGAAACTGGAAAGTGTAAATGAAATAATGGTAACGTATCCGGGAGACGGCTTAGCCGATCCGGCCGTGATCGGACTCCGCTCAAGAAAGCGGTGGTATTATGAATGAATTTTAGAAATAAAAATGAAAGATGAGATTGTGATTGAAATATATGCCTCGAGTGAGGTGACCTAGCCGATCGGGTCGAGATCGGACTTCGCTCATGATAGCGGTGGTATTGGAAACAAATGATGAATAGTATGGAATGCACCAAACTAAAGATTATGGAAACATAATTTGAAAATTGTAAAATTCTTTTAGTTCCCAATCTAAAGCTATGGGAATTATGCGAAAGTCATATGATTCTTTGATTTGATGATGTGGTGATTGTTAAAGCTTTTGAATTACCTTTATGACTTATTTATTCTTGTTTGATAGTTCTTTTTAATTGGATGGTGTTTAGTTATACATACTAGTGCTATTCAATGGCACTAACGTCCCTATTGCCGGGGGCGCTACATTCGTGTTATGATTGTAGGTAGTTCCATAGCAGGCAGTGTTGGTTGCAGTCAGTGACGCATCTTTCTTTCAGCTGATTTGGTGAGCCCCACTTTATTTCGGGGTCCTGTACGATTGTTTATCATGTACTTTGTATTTAGAGGTATAGCCGGAGCCTTGTTGCCGGCATTTCCATATTATTCTTCAGTTATATTTAGAGGCTCCGTAGACAGGTTGTGGGTGGTGTTTGGTATTGTGAATTAAAGTGGAAATATTGATGTTTTACAAAGATTTATAAAAACTTGTAATATTTTAATAATTATGAACAAAGTTTCTAATGGAAGTGAAATGAAATCGGTAAAGACTTGTTTATAAAATTTGATTAATGATGTATATTTCCTTTTTATTCAAAGATTGGGTAGTATGTATGAAACCTGTCCGGCTTGCTCAGTCGGGTTTACTCGGTTGAGTGCCGGTCGCGCTCCTCGGATTTTGGGGTGTGGCAAACTTGGTATCATAGCCTAAGGTTTTAAAGTGTCCTAGGATATCTCGGAGCCGTGTCTAGTGGAGTCCTTATCGGTGTGTTGTCGACCACTGTGAGCAAGTAATTTTTTCCCTAAGCAAATTATTTCCAAAAATCCGAATAAATGATTTTTCTTTATTTTTAAAATTGTTGTCGATATTTGTTGCATTTTTTGTTAATTAGTTGCATAATAATTCATATTAAAAAAACAAAAAATATACATATGCATTAGGATTTTTGTCACGACCCCAAACCCGATCGCGATGGCGCCCAGCACACTACTAGGCAAGCCCGACCATTTATAACAATTACCCCAATTATTTAAACAAGTAAATATAAAGCTATTTAAGTCAAAGTCTAAAATAATGATAAAAATAAGAAAAATCTGGAAAAATACCGAAACAGCCCAACTAGGACCCGGTGTCACGACCATGAGCCTCTAATGACAGAATAATATCCTACTA
>MU780420.1:15688-36435 GCA_026770625.1 Nicotiana glauca | reverse complement strand
AAAGTGTTTCAGTGTCATTGTTACCACTAGTCAGTCATTGTTACATGACTGGTCAGTCATTGTTACCTGACCGAAACACGTATGACAGTGTCATTGTTAACACTGTTCATTTCAAAGGGGTACCCCGCGCTCACTCTGGGTGTGCAGACTCCGGAGGGGCTCCTTCAGCCCAAGCGCTATCAATAAAGCCTGAAAGCCTGAATAATATCAACACGAGGCCTGAAAGCCTCCTCACATAACGCTCGAGGCCTAAAAGCCTCCTTACATCACTCTTCATGCCCTCACATATGGCCCTCGGCCTCAATCAGTCCAAAATAGTCAAAATGCCTCTCGGCATCAGTAAAACAATAATACTCAGCTCAACAATAGTTCAAATATCAGGTAAAACTCCAAGTTGAGTAAAATATAGCCGAGTTCATGAAACAGTGTAAATCACACGGACTGAGTTCAAATAATATTTCAAATAGTGAGGGAAACAGTGATGATAGTTCATAAAGAGTTCGAACAATCGGCAATAAGCCCCAAGTATGGCAATGAGCCCAAGTCATAATGATAACAACAAATCATTTGCAAATACGCGGTAAAAACCAACAACCGGAATGGACCAAGTCACGATCCCCAACGGTGCTCTATCCCACGCTCAGGTCCAGCGTGCAAGTCACCTCAATACAGCACTAAGATGTGCAAATCTGGGGTTTTAAACCCTCAGAATATCATTCACATGTATTACTCACCGCTAGTCGGCCGATAATCTAGCTCGCCAAGCCTTTGCCTCTCAAATCTACCTCCTCGCGTATAGAATCTGATGGAATCACCTAAGAAATCTCTCCAAATCGCCAAAAATCGCCTCTTTCTGAAGTCCCAAATTGTTTTCTCACTTCTGAAATTCGAAGACACTGTTTCATTAAACCCTTCTGATATTTTCGCTTCTGCGGTCCCCCTACCGCTTTTGCGGGACCGCTTCTGCATCCTTTAGACTGCTTATGCGGTTTCACTTAACCCACTACGACCGCTTCTGCGGTCTTAAACTGCTTTTGCGGTAGCCGCCTCTGCGATCCACTTGACCGCTTCTGCGGTCTAATCAAAATCCCAGGACCGCTTCTGCGGTGTCCGCTTTTGCGGAAACTCTTCCGCTTTTGCGGAAATGCCAGCCCCTCACCCAGACCGCTTTTGCGATCGACCAGCCGCATCTGCGAAACCGCTCCTGCGGTCCTTTTTCCGCAGATGCGGAAATATCAGGAGCCTCAAATACAGACCTGTTGCCAAACTTCAAAATTCCCGTTTAACCTTCCGAAATCACCCCGAGGCCCCCGGGACCTCAACAAAAAGCACCAACACATCCAAAAACCTTTTACAAACTAGTTCCAATCCTCGAAACACGGCAAACAACGCTAAAACCAATAAATTACATCGGATTCAAGCCTAGCTTTCATCAAAACTTTAGAAATGCACATTCAACCAAAAACCCGACCAAACAACGTCCGAATGTCCTAAAAATTTGCAGACATATCCAAAATCACCTAACGAAGCTATTGAAACTCTCGAAATTCAATTCCAACCATCAGATCAAAATCTCACCTACCAACCGGAATCCGCCAAAATTCAAACTTCGCCAATTCAAGCATATTTCTACACCGGACTTTCGAATTCAATTCCGATCACACTCCTAAGTCACAAATTACCTCCCAAAGCTAACCGAACCACCGGAATTCATATCCGAGCCCTCTAACCACATAGTCAACCTCCTGTTGACTTTTCTATAACAAGCTTCCTTCTAAGAGGCTATGTGCCTTATTTTCAGCCAAAACCAATTCAATTACACCCAATCGACTCTAATACTGATATTGAGACACGAGGCAATATAATAAGGGGGAAACGGGGCGGTAACTCACGTGACAACGGGCCGGTCGTCACATTCTCCCCAACTTAAACAAACGCTCGTCCTCAAGCGTACCCAGAGCTGTACTAGAAGCAACCCAATAGCTGAATGACCTTACCAAACATATACTCGGGGTGATCCCACGTCACCCTATCTCACATAGGTCCGATAATACAATATAGCTGGAATTTCACAGTCCATCTAAACCATAAACCACATTGCACTTCCCGAAATCATACACCAGATCAGAACCTCACGTCTGTATTCAGAATAAACCCGAACCAACTGTAATAATCCCATACTTGCCACTCCAAGTGAGACCATATGATATACTACACAACCCAAACACTTGAGACGATGGCCTCTATTCACAGAAATTGCCCACAATAACCAAATACCGATAGAAAAACCTTTTTATTAGCTATAATCTTATTCCAACACTTTCATATACTGCCAATGGCAACTGAAACTCGCGATATACCGAATCTATCTCTCAGATCAACCATTCATGAATCCATTTCCCTCTGACTGATACTACAACAGATTTTCGAGCCAAACCTCGATATTACCTTTCTAACAAGCTGAAATCAAATCTGTTCGTACTCATTATTGACTCCCATGATCACTTCGACTCCAACCACACCTTTGGTGATATGACACCTCGATACAGGCCTAAGCTACAACTTGCGTAATATACGCACCAATGGGAAGCAGTCTGAACATACTCAAATCATGACAATGACTCAAATAAAAGAGCTGTACCTTAAGCTCAACAGTACCATTACAACACAAAACTGAGATCCCGTCTCACCTCATAGAAATAGAGTACCTGAATCCTCCTTGAAAGGTCATAACTTCAGGTGGCCCTACCACAACACGCGATCCCATCCAAACACTGTTACACAGGAAGCAGCTCAAGTCACCATGCTCAAAACAAGCAGCCACGCATCGACTGATGCCTGAAACCAAGCAATCCATCACACCCATGGTGAAGCAAGCAATATACACTATTCAATCCTGAAAGGACACAACCGATGCGGTATTCGCCGAGCAACACCCAATACGGACTTTCCTCAGAAACCAGGAAGTTATGCATACAAAGTAACATATAGAAAACTATTCCCAACATCACACTGTTGCGGCGTGCAACCCGATCCAGAAAACATACCCGTGGCGGCGTGCCACCCGATCCGCATATATATCTCTCAAAAGGAGATGCACATCGAGCCAAATTTGCTCATTACAATAAACACATATAGTCTCATGCCCGGCCACGAGAGACGCATCCGAAAAAGTCCTTTAATATCGGAACTGAATCAATGGTAGAAACCTCTGCACTGACATCTGCTACGAAGGCCCAATTAATAAGCAATACTCGCCAGCCGTCCGCTGGTCTCTGGAATACAAACTACCCTGCTAGAACATAATCCGATGCACCTTGCCACACAACCTATGGCATTTTCCGACATAGCCCATAACACATTAGTCTAGACAACCTGACATTGGGACAACCAGTCTGCAATCTACTATTATAACCCAAATTTAACATACCAAGCAAAGAAAGATCCACTCGAACCTCAATTTCCAATAACCGCTAGACGATGTCGATACGCACGATCTACAACCACTGCATAGTCGGATCACGAGAACTTCAAGTCTCCAACACATATAACACATGAATCACTATGCCTGATCCCACACTCCGCCGTATAAATATATAACACACATCAAGTATCCATTCATACCACGAAAGGTATTCAAAAATTTCCCTGCGCCATCAACAACTCAATTATCAACAGTCGATCCAACAAGAGAATATCGCAATACCACCAAAGTATAATCAGTTTACATTACCTTGCCTTTTTCTTTTGAACATATACCCCCATCAAATCACTAGAATAGCAGTACCATTTCCTACATCATCGGAAGGTCGGTTCTTAAATCACCTGCAGCTGCCCGTGCTGCTCAAGAATTTAATGACTTCCCATTATGAACTGAACCAAAACCTTGAACACGCAAATCTCAGTTCTCCATATCATAACACATAGACCATACCACACTAGGATAACATGAGGACTTCTATCTCTCTTCTGCGCCGCAAACATTGATGCACTTACTAGTCAAGAACTTCCATGATCCTATATAGAAGAAAAATCATTACACACTCCATGCTTCGCATACCCATAGGAAATATACTCATCTTCAAACAACGGTAAAACACATCAAAAACTCTCTCTCCCAATCTCATTGCACAAGCTAATCTGCCAGGACTGAATCCTTCTATCAAAACCAAGCTAAACAAACTGCCAGCACTCGAGAGCTTTGCTGCACAATACCTGTAAGACTCATTACCTTGAACACATACAAATAATTAATCATATTCTTATCACACCGATTCGATTTATTATTATTAAGCTATTCCATTTATCCAATTTCCTTCCTGATTCATCATTAATTTGATATTCTCCCTTGCTGTAGCACCACAACACCTCAACTCAAGTTACCACACGAGACTCGCGCATAAGACCACACTGTCTAAGACCCATAGTCCACTGAATACCCTCTCAACCGTTTCTCCCAGAAATACCACATTATAGAATGCTTTACCTTGAATGACTTCCTGCGAATCTGAATTCGTTACCATTACCTTTCGAATACGGATACATAGAATCCCATAATTAACATAACATACCACGAGTCTTGATTTCTTCTAATGAAAACACAGTCTCTAGCCATATACACAAACTTAAGACACCTGATTGTTACATGCAAAATCTTGAACACAGTAAGACCATTCTCGAGAGTCATTCACTCTTATTCAGCTGTAATTCACCTGCCCAAAATGAACGGAACCACTCGTGCCTTACTAGTACTCTGACACCGCAGAACATGATTTCATACAGATACAAACAACCATCTTTCTTCTCTATACACTGAGCATTCTTTATCAACAGCAGCTCAAAACATCCTAGTATTTCCTCACATTTACGAAAGAACCATATAACCTTTGTAAAAAAATTCCTTGCATGCGCCATTCTCGGCTCAATTTTTGTGACCAGAACTGATCCGCCAACATACTTGAGATAGAACCAACATAGCACACAACAGTACAATCAGCTAATCAATAGCAACCTCCCCAACTTGGCTCGAAGCCATATATCAAGGCACTCTTAACAACTCATAGCACTTTTACTCTAATGATGCCACAATGTTATAGTGAGATTAAACTCAAGCCATTTACAAGTTTTGTGGAGACACGAATTATCAGAAATTTTAACTCTTCTGCAATTCTTGCATTCATTCACACAACAGTTAAGCCCACTCTTTAGTCGACAAATTTTTTTTACTAAGTCCCAAATTTTGAAAAATTTCGGCAGAGTTTCCTTTATAATTGGGCCTATCCACCTGCTAGAGAATCACCAAAACCATCCTAGCAACACGCCCACAACTCGACAAAGCATCACAATGTATATCAACAACATAAATCCCCATACTACATGTATTATATTATCAAAATTAATACATGGACATGCGTTGCACCAATTCGAATCATAATACATATAAAATACCTTTCAATTACACATAAGGATCATACCACTTATGGACACCCCGCATGAGATATTCCACTTGCTTCGCCTCATTTCAATATTTCAACTTACCTTCCACCATCATATACGTCACACAATCAATTAGTCTTTCTGAGTCTGAGCTCATACCTCCACATGAAATGTACTTTACTTTCCAACTAAGAGACATGAAAATATTCTTCATGCGCCCATAACTCAGGGCTACACGACAGATCACAATAGGAACGAACACTTAACAGTTCATCTATTATTTAGCGAACTCCTACGCCACTACCAAGATCACGTGGGAACATCTCGCAGTACTAACATACTTATCACATGGATAACCACCCGCCATTCCGACTAATTAGGACAATACTGAACATAGAAGTTCAAGACACTTGCTCACACGATCAGCACCTCAGTGCTCAAGCTATAGGCAAAGATCCGGCCTCAAATCCTCCAGACTGGCCCAACATGAACTCACGGAGATTACCTCTCGCCCCTTGATCGGGGAATCACAAGCCATTAAGGCACACAGACTACTGAGCGCTCACGTGCGCATACAGACGTGTGGAAGGAAATTTCAAGAGTTATCTCAAACTGAATCAAGTACGCAACATAAGAATTCCAAGAATAGGAAGTTTTTCCTAAAGGTTCTGCAGCCTCTTGAGGATAAATACAGACGTCTCCATACCGATCCGCGAGACTCTACTAAACTGGCTCATGATTCGCGAGACCAAGTAACCTAGGCTCTGATACCAACTTGTCACGACCCCAAACCCGGTCGTGATGGCGCCCAACACACTACTAGGCAAGCCCGACCATTTATAACAATTACCCCAATTATTTAAACAAGTAAAGATAAAGCTATTTAAGTCAAAGTCTGAAATAATGATAAAAATACGGAAAATCTGGAAAAATACCAAAACAGCCTAACTAGGACCCGGTGTCACGACCATGAGCCTCTAATGACAGAATAATATCCTACTACAAAGTTCTGTCTAACACTGATAATGCGAAAGTGAAGGATAAAGATAGAGGGGAGAATCGTTGGCTGCGAATGCCGTGCAGCTACCTCAAATACTCCCAAAAAGAACTCTGGATCAACTAGAATCACTCAGCCTGAGACTGCCCTGGATCTGCACACAAGGTGCAGGGAGTAAAGTGAGTACTTCCAACTCAGTGGTAATAAAAGTGAATAACACTGAAAGTATAAAATCCCAAAAGGGCACAAATAATGCTATCTTAAGCAGTAAACCAAATAACAGTAGAATTCATGAAAACATAGCAAAACATTCTCTTGAAAGGAATCAAATAAACAAGAGTACACAAGTAGGGTCAGCCATTGTTACCTGACCGGTCAGCCATTGTTACCTGACCGAAATGTGTTTCAGTGTCATTGTTACCACTAGTCAGTCATTGTTACCTCACTGGTCAGTCATTGTTACCTGACCGAAACACGTATGACAGTGTCATTGTTACCACTATTCATTTCAAAGGGGTACCCCGCGCTCACTGTGGGTGTGCAGACTCCGGAGGGGCTCCTTTAGCCCAAGCGCTATCAATAAGGCCTGAAACCTTGAATAATATCAACACGAGGCCTGAAAGCCTGCACTCAATACACTCGAGGCCTGAAATCCTCCTCACATAACGCTCGAGGCCTGAAAGCCTCCTCACATCACTCTTCATGCCCTCACATATGGCCCTCGGCCTCAATCAGTCCAAAATAGTCAAAAAGCCTCTCGGCAGAGTAAAACAATAATACTAAGCTCAACAATAGTTCAAATATCAATTAAAACTCCAAGTTGAGTAAAATATAGCTGAGTTCATTAAACTGTGTAAATCACACAGACTGAGTTCAAATAATATTTCAAATAGTGAGGGAAACAGTAATGATAGTTCATAAAGAGTTCGAACAATCGGCAATATGCCCCAAGTATGGAATGAGCCCAAGTCACAATGATAACAACAAATCATTTGTAAATACGCAGTAAAAGACAACAACTGGGATGGACCAAGTCACGATCCCCAACGGTGCTCTATCCCACGCTCAGGTCCAGCGTGCAAGTCACCTCAATACAACACTAAGATTTGCAAATCCGAGGTTTTAAACCCTCAGAATATCAATCACAAGTATTACTCACCTCTAGCCGGCCAATAATCTAGCTCGCCAAGCCTTTCCCTCTCAAATCTACCTCCTCGCGTATAGAATCTGATGGAATCTCCTTCGAAATCTCTCCAAATCGCCCAAAATCGCCTCTTTCCAAAGTCCCAAAATGTTTTCTCGCTTCTGAAATTCGAAGACACTGTTTCATTAAACCCTTCTGAAATTTTCGCTTCTGCGGTCCCGCTACCGCTTTTGCGGGAGCACTTCTGCGGTTTCACATAACCCACTACGACCGCTTCTGCGGTCTTAAACCGCTTTTGCGGTAGCCGCCTCTGCGATCCACTTGACCGCTTCTGCGGTCTCATCAAAATCCCAGGACCGCTTCTGCGGTGTCCGCTTTTGCGAAACTCTTTCGCTTTTGCGAAAATGCCAGCCCCTCACCCAGAACGCTTTTGCGATCGACCAGCCGCATCTGCGGAACCGCTCATGCGGTCCTTTTTCCGCAGATGCGGAAATACCAGGAGCCTCAAATACAGACCTGTTGCCAAACTGCAAAATTCTCGTTTAACCTTCCGAAATCATCCCGAGGCCCCCGGGACCTCAACCAAAAGCACGAACACATCCAACAACCTTATACAAACTAGTTCCAATCCTCGAAACACATCAAACAACGCTAAAACCAATAAATTACATCGGATGCAAGCCTAGCTTTCATCAAAACTTCCGAAATGCGCATTTAACCAAAAACCCGACCAAACAACGTCCGAATGTCCTGAAAATTTGCAGACATATCCAAAATCACCTAACGAAGCTACTGAAACTCTCGGAATTCCATTCCAACCCTCGGATCAAAATCTCACCTACCAACCGGAATCCGCCAAAATTCAAACTTCGCCAATTCAAGCCTAATTCTGCACCGGACTTCCGAATTCAATTCCGATCACTCTCCTAAGTCACAAATCACCTCCCGAAGCTAACCGAACCACCGAAATTCACATCCGAGCCCTATGACCTCATTGTGAACTTCTGGTTGACTTTTCTATAACAAGCTTCCTTCTAAGAGGCTGTGTGCCTTATTTTCAACCAAAACCAATTCAATTACCCCCGATCGACTCTAATACTGATATTGAGAAATGAGGCAACACAATAAGGGGGAAACAGGGTGGTAACTCACGTGACGACGGGCCGGGTCGTCACAATTTTTAATTTCACAAGATTTATTTTAATTCATTTTGGAACGATTCAAGGATAAATAAAAAAAATAGCATTTTTATTGTTTTAATTAGGAAATTGCTACAAATTAGCTATTAAATGATTTTAGGGTCTAATTAGTTAATTTTTAGTTCAATTTCTCAATTTTATAAAATCAGAAAATAAATTTGATATAAAAAATATATAAGCTGAAAAATACAGAATAAATAAAAAAAATATACAAAAATGAAAAAACAATACAAAGATGATGTGAATAAAATACAAGAAGAATAAATAAAATAATAAACAAAGAAATTGAATCTTAAAGAATTTGGGCCAATTACCCTAAGCCCAAATACAAAAAGACGACCAACCCCTAATGTATCCATATCAAGTCAGCCCAGTATCCCCTGATCCGGTCTGCCCATTAGTACATAACCAAACGACGTCGTTTAGATTCTTTCAATCTTAGCCCTTGATCATGCTCATCCAACGGTCATAACGTGATCCCCCATAATAAATAAAATGATGCCGTGTGATGCCCATCTAATCTGAGCCGTTCAAATTGATTCATCCAACGGCTGTAGTTAATTAGTATTCTTTAATATATCAATACAAAACTAAAAACCCTAAAACATTTTAACCCCTTTCACCTTCCTCCTTCCCTAGCCGCCTCTATTTCCTTGTCAACCCCGCCGGAACCCTACCAGCGGGAAACATACCTTATGCCAAACTCCACCAAAATTACACCGTCTGACCGCCGTAAACCCTCTCTTCACCCCTCTAGTTAGTTTTCCTCAAACACAAGCCCAGCCCCTCGAATATCCAATTTTGTCTCGCGGGAACCCTAACTCCGGCGAACAACACTTCACCCAAATCAACCCAAAATAACACCATAGCACCTTCTTGCCTTCCTCTACACGATCCTTAGAGTCTTGAGTCTCAAATCCAACTGGAGCGGTTCGAATGAGTTTGAAAGTTTCCGGCGAGTCAAATTCCACAAAAACGGTGCCTCAAAGTTCTCTTATTCTTGCCCTAAGGACTTTTGTGCAAGATTAGTGGTCAAACAAGCCAATTACAAGAACATAGATAAGTTTCTGATTTTTTTTATTCCTTTTATTCTTTTCTGATTTTTTCCTTTATCATGCATGTATTTGTCTGATTGTTTTCTTGCATCCTTTTTGATTCTATTTTCCTGCTTATCTTTCGTTTCTTTTTCCAATAATTGAACTTTGTCCCTTCTCGTTGGAATACCTGTTTGAGTTTACAGTATTTGTTAATTTTAGAATTTTTATGTCCAGTTTCTGTTTTTTGATTGTTTAGTTGATTTTGATAATTGTTAGTCATATCAGTGTTAATTTTGATAACTAATTTGATTACTTAAGTAGTTTGGGATTAATTGACAGTAATTAGCATGTTTGGTTATAGCTGTGAGATTTTTGATTAGTAGTTAGTTAATGTTAAAATTCAGGGGTAAAGTGGTTGAATTGCAGTATGTTTACTTAGTAAATCAATTTAGTTTCAAGGGCATTTTGGGGATATGAAACAGGGTTAGTAGTAATTAACAAAAGGAAGGGAGGGTATTTTGGGTAAAGGAAAAGGTCTAATGGTAGTTATAATATAACTCTAGGGGCAATATGGGTATAGAAAAAGGGTAATTTGGTAGATTATGAAGTGAAGTGTGGGTAGATAAGGAATTACACTAAATTGGAATGTTCTAGATTGGGGTATTAGTATAGTTCTTAATAAATAAGGGTTGTTAATTGCATTACAAGTTAAAAATAAAGGGTATAATTGAAATAAAAGAGGGACTGATGTACAATTACTCAAATTTGAGTTTCCCTCCAACTTTACATCTATAAAAAGGCATTGATATGCCTTGTTTTACAAGTTTTGAAATCTGAAAATTTTCCTCCAAGTAATCTTTCATTCTTAGATCCAATTTTCGAAATTCATAATTTCAAAAACTCAAAAAAAAAAAAAAAAACATTAGAACTAGTAGAAAAATCTAAAGTGATACTGTTTCATTGATCATTTTGAAGAGCTGTGTATCGATTTTATCCAGTTCTAGTAATTGAAACTCTGTGAAATTGCATTAGGTTGTACGAGTGTGTTTTCTTCTTGTTTGCATCTCTTGCTGTGGCTTAATCCTGGTGTTTTGAGGCTGTGATTGGATTTTCTATCCTGTTCCTGTTGTTGTTGCTGTCTAACTGAGCTAATCCTTCCTTCTCTTTGTGGTTCTATATTCAGGTACATAGTTTTTGAAGGCTATGAGTTGCAGTATAAATTCATGTGATGTTAAAGGCTAAAAATTCTGTTCAATTTCAAATGTCAATTGATATGTTCGAGTAGTAATTTGTTGATTTTTGTTATTTTAAAACTGATATTACATTCATTGTATTGTATAGATAAACTATAATGGACTGTTAAAACTGTTAGATTCATATTAGACGTTATTATTCATTATCTTTTAATAATTCTATTTTAGAGATTAATTCGATTTTTAATACTGGTAACATATAGAAATTGAGTTTTAATTCGTATTTGCAGTTAAATGTATAATGATTGAATGATCATGAATGTTTTAACTATCTAGGCTCTAAGTCACCAAATCCTCTAAGTGTTGAGCACTAGTTCAGTAATGTTAATATGAATTAGTTCAGTAACAAATGATGTTTTATCGCTGTGATTAAAATCGATTCAGAATTTTAGTTTGAATTTTATCTTTTATGACCTTTAAAAGCTAACTAATAGGCCTGTAAATACAATAATATCAGTTGGATTTGAGAATTCAAACGCTAAATATTTTCTTCAAGTTTAAAAAAAATGAAATTTCTTTTTCCTTGCTGTAATTGTTAAACATTTGAAATTATTAAAAAATGTATCCAGCAGATTCTGATAATATGTGAAGTGTTATTTTGTTTGTTTTGAACGTCTTGGGCCTAACAACTTAGCCCAAAGTTTAGGCTCCAGCTTAATTGACACATAGACCAGGCCCAACTTCTGATTGTTTATTTTTCTCATTTGGGCCTGGTTAGTGCATATATTTGGCCGTTCTTCCTGCAATTTCTTTTGCATGAGCTTGCTTTGGAGTCCAATAGCATTATTGAAATTTTGAAATAAAATTAAAAGCCCAAATATAATAAATGTATAAGTAGGAACAGGGAAAATAAATTCGTAAATATGAAATCGGATTTTGAATTAGGTAGCGGGTTCAAGCTAAAAGGTTTCACTCTTTTGTTTTTGGATTCGAACTTGAATTCGAGATTCGAATTTATAGTTATGGATTAATTGACTCTTTAGAGACAAAACAAAAAATAGAAAATTTAGCTACTTTAGTTTGGCCTGCATAAAAAAAATGAGACGAGCCTCGCCAAAGCAAATATACAATTGCAGGGCCTTCATTAATTACTTACTAAAAAAATACTTAGTATTCGGGATAGGCCGTTTAGCAAATTTTATGGCTTTCCCAAAAGATAACAAAACGTTAGCCGCTTTAGGTGCGATTTTTAATGATATTACTTTCCTAAATACGGGTGTGCATTTCATGCAACCCAAATCCAAATCCAAAAACGTTGAATAGGAATGTGTCGAGGATCCGGGTGAATTTCATGTGAGGTGATCCAAAAACATGTTCTTAAACGACTTTCACTTTCTTAAATAAAATAATTATAAAAGCGGTAATTAATTCTAAAATTGCACAAGTAAGGTAAAATGTATAAAGATTAAATTTTAGTCAAATATAATAGTTGAGCGACTGTGCTAGAACCACGGAACTCGGGAATGCCTAACACCTTCTCCCGGGTTAACAAAATTCCTTACCCAGATTTCTGGTTCGTGACTGTTAAACAGATTCAAACCCTTCCTCGATTCGCGATTCAAACCGGTGACTTGGGACACCATAAATCTCCCAAGTGGCGACTCTGAATCTGAAATAAAATGAATCCCGATTCGATTGTCCTTAAATTGGAAAAACTCCTTTCTTTACTATATCCCTTCCCGGGGGTGTAGTAAAAGCTGTAAAAGCTTCAGAAAAAGGAGGTGTGAAGGCTCTGGCAACTCTGCTGGGGAAAAGAACCTAGAACATCGGTTCAGGGTTCAAGAATTCGAGCGTAGTTAAATTGTTGTATTTGGCTTATTTGATTTTGCCACATGTTCCATGCCTTATGTGCTAAATGTTTTACCGCTTTAATATTTGTTGAATTGTGTATAAACTGTCGCGAATCCCTTCCTCTTTCTGAGTCTTCTACATCATGGAGAAGGGTGCACTTCGTGTAGCTTCTCTTCTGTTTAGAGTCTTTTTCCCAATTTAGAACGAGGTTTGGATAAGTTGCAAAGCCGGGCGAGCTTCTATATCCTCGGTACGCTGCCTCCCCCTCGGCCCGAGTTGTTCGCTCGGGTAAGCCAGGTCTAGATCAATAAACCTAGGATTTAAAACTAGAAGAACAATAAACTCATGCCGGATCCCTAGTAGGACGCTTATTTGCATCGCGTGCATTTTGACTTAGGGGACTCGACACAGGGGCTGGGTCCGTCTAGGACAGGTGACCTAAATTAAAATGACCATCCTGATGCATATAACGTGCTACTTGCATTTATTTTGCTCGGCTCCGCATGTTGACCGGTTTGTATACAATGAGTGAAAAAAATTGTGAAAAATAGCAGTGTTAGTATTAAGGGAAAATAACCATTTATTATGAAAAACCCAATGCCCAAATAGTACCGAAATGATGTCGGATTTTTGAAAAAAAAATAAAAAAAATGGAAAGAAAGAAAATACTTGAAAAATAGAAAGTAAATTGTTGGTCAAAAACAGTCTTGATTTTGGCCAATCGGCCCGAACTACGCTGGTTTGATTCTCACCACGTGTGAGATACGTAGGCAACCCTTGACGGGTCCAACCACACCTTTTTGCAAAAAAAAAAAGCCGAAAAAATGTGAAAATTTTGATTTTTGTTATAAATAAGTCGGGTGATGCTATTCTCGTTTAAAATAAGCCGAATGTCCCTCCAAAGGACACCGGAAGGCCGTTTTTGCAAGAATAGCCACTTTGAGTCATTTTAAATAATTTGCGGGCATAGCCTTAAAATCTTCTTTTTAGAAGTGTTGAAAGACCGTATCTACAAAAATCAAATTTGGTCATTTAACAAATTTACAAAAAATAACCACTTTATCAAATAAACCATTACATGGCCGGTTTTTGCTAAAATAGCCACAATTGGTATTAAAACTTTCTCAGTCTTGCGATTGGCCTGTGGTGATGCTGAGTGATGTCCCATGGGCCCCAGGATGGGAAATTTTAATGAAATTTTAATAATTGAGTCTGTAGTTTCTTAAATGAAAATGCTTGCCAAAATTAGCCATTTTTCCTTTTAATCATTAAATTCTTTCAAATAAAATGTGCAGGATGAATTCGAACGACATCGAAACCTTCTCAGTCCTGAGCGAGATACCCCTTAAGCTCCATATGTGGTGGGATGACCTCGGAGAGGGAAGCAAAAAATCAGTGGTAAATATTCTGGGTGGCCTTGTGGGACTTATGAACATAAAACCAAGAAAGGATATTGTCGAAGCATTGATACCGTTTTGGGATCCGACTCGAAATGTTTTCAGATTCTCTGATTGTGAGCTCACACCAACATTGGAAGAAATAGCAGGGTATGCCGGTCTTAATGGAAAAATGCGAAACAGATATCCCTTGTCACCAAGACCGGTCACACTCTACATGTTTTTAGATTTGCTGAGTATCAGTCGGGATGTCCAAAACCCGTGTCTGGAGGATGGATATTGTACTTTACATCTTCTCTATCATCGATATGGCAACCCGAGGGGCTTCGAAGAACCTAACACCGGCCTAACACGTGCTAGAAATAAAGATAAATGGGAGGCTCGGCGAGGGTTAGCATTTATGTTGGACTTCCTAGGAATCGTAATTTGCCCAAGGAAAGATGGGACTATAGACCTCGGGCTAGTAGGAATGGTGTATGTAGGTATGAAAAAACCTACTAGCACGGTGGTCTCCTTGATTGCAGCTGAGATATATCGGGCTTTAACTAAGTGCCGAGAAGGGGAGAAATTCTTTCAAGGGTGTAATCTTCTATTGCAAATGTGGATCCAAGAACATTTATGCCATCGCGCGGGATACATGAATTTCGGGTTGACTGGACTTAGTTGCATCAATGAGTTTGAAACCCGGGTCACAAGCATCAAATTTCCCGAAGGTGTTGAAGCTTGGACATCATGTTTGAGATCTTTAAATGCGGATAAAGTTGAATGGGCTTATGGGTGGATTCCTGCTACCGAGGTTATCTACACTTTAGTAGAAGTCCCCTATATTCTTCTAATGGGCATTCGGAGTATACAACCTTACGCGCCTTACAGAGTTCTGCGGCAATTTGGGAGGTTTCAAACGGTGCATAATGATGAGGATTTGAGTGAACAAATTATTGATTTGGGTCCCAAAGCTACCTTCCCGGAAGAAAGAATTAGAAAGATATGGAATGAAAGTCCATTTCTGCAACCTGACACTATGGTACAAGATCGAGCAAAAGCTGAAGTGGACCCCAAGTATTTAATTTAGTTAGGCAAAAGGTTCCAGATTCCTGGGAGACCCGCTAAGAGACCCCATGTACAACAATTTACTGATGGAGCCCAAGTCCAATGGGAATGGTTATCAAAAGAGAAAGAATACCGAGCTAAAATTAGGGCGTTGGAGCAACAGATGCGGGACCTTCAATTTGAGAAAAGTGTGCAAATTGCGGCTGATGAAGGGGAGAAAAAGAAATTGGCCTAGGAAAATGAAACTCTTAAGGTACAGATTCAACAAATGAAAATCGATGCTAGAAATCGAGAAAGAAGCATGCCTGATGAACGATTGATCAAGGGGTTGAAAAAACAAGTCTCGGATTGCCAAGAAGAGTTAGAAAAATCTGAAAGGAACATGGCGAGACTTCGAGCACACTGGGCCAAGAAAACTGAGGAAAGAGCCCAGTATGTTCAACAGATAAAAAGAGACTATGAAGGGACCATTGCCAACATGAGAAGAAAAGCAAATGCTCGGGAAGAAAAAGCAGCTCGGTTAGACAAAAATTTTCAGGCTGAAAGGGATCATTGTTATGAGATGATTGCTGAAATGCAAAAGGAAATAAAATTACTACAAGATCTTCATCTCCAAGATTCTCAAGTACTTGAAGCTCGGACCCGACAAATAAGTCGACTTCTCCAAGAAAAGGGCCAAATTAGGGAAAGAATTCGAGGCATTGCACGCTATGTTGTTAAAGGGTGCCAGTATGGTGAAAATATGGGTTATGCCACTTCTTCTACAGCAGTGATGATATTTGTCCGACAAATTATGAATGATTTGGAGCAATTACAAAGGGGTCTTGCGAGCAGGCCTGCGGCGATGCCGAATGATGCCCCGCGGGCCCCAGAGTTTGAAGCTTTGATGTACTCGGAAAAAGAAAAATAGTAATCAAGTTTTGAGTCTGTATTTTGGTTGATGTAATCAGTTGTCATTAATGAAAATTTGAAAATTCCCAAAATTGTATTTCTATTTTTCTTGTTTTGATTTTATCTAATTCAGGCACGATTGCGATATATAGGCAATTTTCATAGGACCGATCGTAACTATATAAAAATATGAAAAATACAAGTCAAAAGAACAGTGGAAAATAAAAGAAAAGTGAAAAAGAAAATAAAGAGAGAGGAAAAGCCGCAACAAAAGATAAAAAAGGCAAAGCAAAGAAAAGGCGAGAATGAAAGAAAAGCTATAACTGAGAAAGCCGGGATGATGCATGTGGCCAAGCAAAATTGTTTAAGTGCATCTATGCTCCTAATGTGCGATTATTTGATTGATAATGACCTAACCACTAATAACATTGTTGTTGTTGATAAGTTCAGACAGTTTTTAGCTAGCTGGCATTCTGGCAACTCATATGTACAATACCCGTTCCAAAGATATGTCAAAAATGGTTAGCCAAGAGATCGAAGCCACTATTGCTGACCCGATTAGGGACGAAGAAATAGTGGATGTAAATGTTATGAAAGAAGAAATGTACACGCTGAAACAACAAATGGTCGAAATGTACCAGGCCTGGGCGAAAGGACAACCCTTACCTACTTATCCTGCTAATCCCGCCTATGTCCCACCACCAGTTCAATCACAAGATCCTCCTATCATAAATTCTTCCCCGGCCTACCGTACATATCCACCATATTATGCAACCACTTCTCAAACACCACCACCTCCTCCACCACCAAAACAAATCCCACCACCACCACCACCAGTTACTCCTATGTACGTGGGTCCTCCACCCACCATGTTACACAAATCTTCAAGTGAACCTTTGTTACACACTCAAGAAAACCATTACTATCCACCCGAACCCACTTTCAAACCTCATGAGCCATACCTTTACACTCCTCTTATTGATATATCTGAAGAAGAAAAACCGCCCAAGAACCCCGAAAAAGAGGAAATGATTCGCAAAGTAAAATGTCTGGAACAATTATTTCGAAACATGCAAGGTCATGGAGGGCAAGTAAGTGTGGCTTATAAAGACCTGTGCCTGTTTCCAGAAGTCCAATTGCCTGTGGGTTTTAAATTGCCAAAGTTTGATCTTTATAATGTTCATGGTGATCCCGTGGCCCATTTGAGGGGATTTTGTAGTAAAATGAGGGGTGTTAGAGGAAAAGATGAATTACTAATGGCATACTTCAGCCAGAGCCTCAGTGTGTCGGCCTTAGAATGATATACCAGGCAGGATCACACCCGATGGTATACATAGGATGACTTAGACCAAGCCTTTGCAAATCATTTTCAGTATAATCTGGAGATTGTTTCCGATCGTCTCTCCTTGACCAAGATTGAAAAGAAACCTGGGGAGAGTTTTAGAGAACATGGATTTCGATGGAGAGAACAGGCCGCGAGGGTCGATCCACCTATGAAAAAGGGTGAGATGGTGGATTATTTTTTGCAGGCTTTAGAGCCTACCTATTACGGGCATCTAGTGTCAGCGGTGGGGAAAACTTTGAATGAAGTTGTCAAGATGGGAAGCATGGTAGAGGAGGGTTTGAAGTCAAATAAGATTATGAGTTACTCCACAATAAAAGCGACCACTCAAGCCATCCAGACTGGCACTGGAGGGGTTTTGGGAAAGAAGAAGAAAGAAGCAGTTGCTGTGGTGGAATCTAGGACATGGTCCAAGGGTCCTTCACCTTATTATCATCAACCCCGTCCACATCAGCAACCTTACCCACATACACCATATGGTCCACCACAACATTATTATCCACCTCCCGTTCCCCATTTTTTAGTTCACCACGCCCAAACTTATCCTCAATCCCAAGCACCCTGGCGTGCACCCACTCCCCATAACACCTATCATACCCAAAATGCATACCCACCTCCCAGAACATACAGAAATCCCAGTGGAACTGGTTTCCGCCCAAACCCTCCTGCTAAAAATGACACATTGCAAAAGAAAAACACTTTCATTCCGTTAGGAGAATCTTATACTAGCTTGTTCCATAGGTTAAGGCAGCTTGGAATGTTAAACCCCATTGAACCAAAAATACCAAACCCTCCCCCGAGGAACTTGGACCATTCAGTCAATTGTGAATACTGCTCAAGAGCACCAGGACACGATACGGAGAAATGTTGGCATCTGAAAACTGGCATTTAGGAACTTATTGATACCAGGAGAATTGAAGTGCAGGCTCCGGAAACTCCCAATATCATGCAGAATCCATTGCCAACTCATCATGAGGCTCACATGATTGAGTTAGTACAGAGGGGAGCATACAAGAAGCCATCGCAAATGGTGATGATGATTAAGGCGAGTGAAACTAAAGCAAATAAGAAATCAATCGGTGGGAAAGCATTGGTTGCAGTGGAACAGGTAGTTAATGAGCCAGTGTTGATAGTGAAGCCAGAACCTGTTAAAGTAACAATACCAGGAGCAATTGTTAAGCCCGTGTTGGTTGTAAAGGGTGCTCAAACAGAACCGGTCATCATTAAACTGGTAACTCAGTTGCCTGTGGTAAATGCAAAGGCTGGTCCGTGGAATTATAATAAAGTGACTGTTATGTACCGGGGAAAAGAAGTTAAAGATGAAGTATGCGAAACTCATGGTTTGACTAGATCAGGGAGATGTTTTACTCCTGAGGAATTAAGAAAAGCTAAAACAGCTAGGGACAATCTGACATCGGTGAAAAAAGTTGTTACTAAGGTGGAAGCTGATGAATTTTTGAGAAAAATGAAGGCACAGGACTATTCAATCGTGGAACAGTTAAGGAAAACGCCGGCGCAGATCTCACTATTGTCTCTACTGATCCATTCAGATGAACATCGCCGGGCGTTGATGAAGATCTTAAATGAAGCACATGTGCTAGAGAAAATTAGTGTGAACTATCTTGAAAAGATTGCGAACAAAATTTTTGAGGTCAATAGGGTAACATTCTCCGATGATGAATTACCGGTGGAAGGAACTGAACACAATAGAGCCCTGTATCTCACAGTAAAGTGCGAGGATTCCGTGGTGACACGGGTGTTAATTAATAATGGATCTAGTGCCAACATTTGCCCTCTATCCACTCTAGAAAAGTTGAAGGTTGACAATGAAAGAATTCATAAGAATAGTATCTGTGTACGGGGATTTGACGGTGGAGGGAAGAATACAGTGTGAGATATTGTACTGGAGCTTACAATAGGGCCTGTGGAATTTACGGTGGAGTTCCAAGTGCTTGATGTTGCTGTGTCTTATAATCTTTTACTGGGTAGACCATGGATTCACGCTGCAAAAGCTGTACCATCTATGCTGCATCAGATGGTCAAATTTGAATGGGATTGTCAGGAGATCGTGGTCCATGGAGAGGACAATTCTTGCAATGCTATTACACCCTTTGAGGAAGTTGAAGACGATAAGGGCCCGTGGGTGTACCAAGTTGTGTATACAGTGCCAGTCGCTAAAATCCCGGAAGGGGAGTATGTTCCTATGCCTAAGGTGGCTGCCATATCTGTTATGGTGGCAACAAAGATGTTAAAGAATGGATTTCTGCCCGGAAAGGTTTTGGGAGCTTTATTACAGGGTATTATACAGCCAGTGTCTCTTCCTTGTAACATTGATACTTTCGGGTTAGGATTTAAACCCACTACCGCTGACATAAGGAGAGCCAGAAAGATGAAAAAGAGAGTGTGGACCTTTCTTAAACATATCCCTCGCCTCTCCCGTTCTTTTGTCCGGTCTGGTACTAAAAGACACCCAGCAACAGTAATGCCCAGCTCTGTGATGATAAAACCTAACCAGGAATTGATCGAAAGGTTTGAAAGGTTATTCGATGAAGTGAATATGGTGGAAACAGATGAAGGTCCGAGCAACAGTGATATGCAGTTTGTGGGATCTCAGGCCAATCTTAATAACTGGGAAGCTACTCCTCTTCCAACTCAGAAGGAGTTGTGGTAGTTAGTTTTTGATTTTCTTTTGAGTATTAAATCTGGATTATTTTCAAGGTTGTAATTCGTATTTCTATGCTCCGTCCATTTGGATGAGTTAAACCTTGTTAGCTTACAAATTTCAATGAAATGCAACTTCTTTCTTTCTTTATTCCTGATAGCCTTTATTTTTGTCTTTCTTTTCTCTTTCTTGTACAGTCCATTTTATTCTAATTTCAATGATGTGTCATGCATGAGGAGTTCCCAGCCTAGTCTTGATAATCAATGTGAAATAGAAGAAATTGAATGTGATGAGGAGATGGAGTATGATGACAAGGAAGTCTTGGAGGAAATCAGTCAAGAATTAAGTCAATTTGAGGAAAAACCCAAACCTAACTTGAATGACACTGAGGCAATCAATCTAGGAGATCAGGAAAATGTGTGGGAAACAAAAATAAGTGTTCATTTGGAAGCTCCTCTCAGGGAAGAAATGATCAAGTTATTGTTTGAATACAAAGATGTCTTTGCATGGTCATACGATGATATGCCGGGTTTGAGTACTGATCTGGT
>MU780414.1:28327-39474 GCA_026770625.1 Nicotiana glauca | reverse complement strand
TCAGCAAGCAGGCGCCCACCTGAAAAACAAGGGAATACATTTCAATTTCAGCAAGCAGGCGCCCACCTGAAGAACAAGGGAATACATTTCAATTTCTGCAAGCAGGCGCCCACCTGAAGAATAAGGGAATACATTCCAAAGTACAGTGAGCAGTTACCAAACTGGGGCAGAAAATTTTTCTTTGTTTGTATGTTTGTTGCAAACAGGCGCCCACCTGAAAAACAAGGGAATACATTTCAAAATCAGCAAGCAGGCGCCCACCTGAAAAATAAAGGAATATATTTCAAAATCAGCAAGCAGGCGCACACCTGAAAAAATAAGGGAATACATTTCAAAATCAGCACGCAGGCGCCCACCTAAAGAACAAGGGAATATCTTTTCAAATACAGTAAACATGCACCCACCTGGAAAACAAGGGAAGTACAATCTGAATTTTAGCTTTGAATTTTAATATCTGATAACATGATATGCCCAGTCACCATACTGGGGGAGAAAATTATCTTTGTTTGTCTATTTTTATAAGCAGGCGCCCACCTGGAGAACAAGAGAATACTTTCTCAAGTAATCGCAAGCAGGAGCCTACCTGGAATAACAAGGGAATACTTTTCAAAGCAATTATAAGCAGGAGCCCACCTGAAGAACAAGGGAATACTTTTTCAAGCAATCACAAGCAGGAGTCCACCTGAAGAATGGACACATATTTCAAAACATAACCAAGGCAACAACAAGAATTCCATGGAAAGAATGCAAGATGCAAGATCAAGGCAACACAAGAACACAAGATACAAGGCATTAGATAGGATTTTGTAAATCATAGGGCATAGCCTAGGCTAGCTTCTTTTATCTTTACACGGTGTAATAAGAGGGTCAGCAAGCAGTAACAACAGCAACTGCAATGAGATCACAGCTCCTGGTAGTCCCAGCTACCAGACACTCCTGAACTACACTGACCCGATTCCTGTTTAACCCGAGATATGTAGGCAATCTCTGAAGCAGGGTGCGGTCAAACTTTTCAAAAATGCTTCACATGGAATGTGTGAATGGCCAAAAATCCCTCATTGCCGCTCATTTGTCTTTGCACGAAAACTCTGCGTGTTTCCAAGCAAAGAAGTGCAGTTGTGAGCACGTGATTTTTGCCCTAAGCAAATTATTCCTAAAAAATCCAAAAAAAAATGATTTTTAATTTTTTGTTGATATTTGTGGCATTTTTGTTAACTAGTAGCGTAATAATTCATATTAAAAAATACAAAAAACATGCATATGCATTAGGATTTTTAATTTTACAATTTTAGTATTAATTTATTTTTTGAAAACAAATTAAAGAAAAATGAAAAATAGAATTTTTAGTGTTTTAAATGAAAATGACTATAAAATAAATATTAAATAAATTTTAGAATTTAGTTAGTTTAGCAATTTGATATCAGAAAATATAAAATTGGAAAAGACAAATAAAAAAATATATATAAAATAAATATAAAAGTGAAAATACAATGTATAAATGTGTGAAGGAAATAAAAAGACTTTGGGCCAATTACACCCAAAACCCAAAACAAAAAAAAAAGCCCAAACAGAGTCCAAACCGGTCAAGCTTCAGTCACAAGCCAAACAACCCCGTTTTGGAGGTTTTTAAATCTGGACCGTTGAAAATTAATGATCCAACGGTTAAAGCTTGATCTTCTGAAGGAAATAAAACGACGACGTATTGAGTCGTCAATCTTGGCCGTTCATTTGATTGATCTAACGGATGAGGACGTTTGCTCGTTTAATTGGACGACGTTGTTTAGAGGCTCCACGCAATCTGGGCCGTCGATCCATATAATCCGACGGTCACGATGTATTAAAATCAATTTTAATATACCACATATACATACACACAGTTCATTCATCTCCTTTCTTCCCCATCGTCAAACCCTAGCCGCCCTTACTTTCTCCCCAATCCCCGCCGGAACCCTACCGGTGGGAAATACCATCTAAGCCAATCCCTCCGCCATTAACATCGTCTGACCGTCTCA
Source organism: Nicotiana glauca (assembly GCA_026770625.1). NCBI lineage: Eukaryota > Viridiplantae > Streptophyta > Magnoliopsida > Solanales > Solanaceae > Nicotiana > Nicotiana glauca. Next base: position 37,462 of record MU780414.1, on the reverse strand, counting down.
ACCTCCCATCCACACCCCTCTACTTCTTTTTCGTCAAATAAGTCCCAACCCCTTCAAATATCCAGATTTAACTCGCCGGAACCCTACCGCCGGCGAGTGATAGTTCATCCAAATAGCCCTAAATTTACACCATATCTTCTCTATAACGTCCCCTACCCATTCCTCGTAACCATCTGCCTCAAAATTTACCAGAAAACCCTTAAATGTTCGAGAAAAGTTTGCCGGTGATGAAATTTTCAAGAAATAGCCATAAAAGGCCTCCTGGGTACTTGACGCAAGACTTTAAAAGTAAAAGAGGAAAAAATGAAAACAAGACTGTTGAAAAAGAAAAAAAAGGAAAGAGCTAAGTATTTCTCCTCCCATCTTTCTTTTTAATTTCATTCATTTGTATGCACGTGTTCGTTTTTTATATAATCTTAAGCTCTGTTTTGTTTGATATAAAGCTAAGCACCTTTGATAGGATTGAAATTGATAGGATAATGAATAATTCGTTTAGAATTTGTCATAGTCGATTCTGTTTTCATAGTTTAATTTCTAGGGTAATTGCTCAATTCTGTTTTGATTAATTTCTCGAACTAATTCTGATTATTTTTAATTAATGTTGAATGTTTGTCGTTCTGTTAGAATTCAGTTTGTCCTTAGTTTCAATTTCAGTTTGATTGTTTTTAATATTTCATAGTACAACAGTAGTATTTTTCTAAAAATTATAGTTTTAGAATTTAATTAGAATTGGTTTCCAGATTTAGTTAGATTCAGTCGATTATAGGAGTTTGATTGGTTATAGGTGTTTAAAGTTTAGGATTAGGTTAAGGGTAGTAATATTGGGTGTGAAGTGAGGGCATTTCTGGAAAGTCATAACAGGCTGGTAGTAATTTTAAGAAACTTAAAGGGTACTTTAGGCATAGAAAAATGGCAGAATCATTAAAAAATGATAAAAATTGAAATGAAATAGGGGTATAATAGGGATTGTAAAGGGATAGAACATTCTAGAAAGGGCTGTAATGCACATTTTAAATAAATAAGTACACTTACTTGTGCAACAAGTTAGGAATTAGAGGTTTAAAATAGAAATAACCTAGGGACTAATATGTAAAAATAAAAATATGAAGTTCCCTCTCATTTTTTGCCTATAAATAAGGCAGTTTCTGCCATAATTCAAAAGTTTTTGCGGAGTTGAAAAAATCTGAATACTATCTGAGAGTTCTCTGCCATTTTTGATCTAAGTTCTCAAAGGTTTTCTAGTCCAAAACTCCAAAAATACCAAAAACAAATAGTTAAAGTTTCTACTGTTGCATTGATTCTAATAGTCATTTGAAGATTATATGATTTGATTGTTCATTGAGATATCAATTTTCTGGTGGTCTATTATTCCTGCTGGTCTTATCTGCTATTTGCTAGGCTCATTTCTGTTGACATTGAAGCTGTGTATTGACTTGCTTTTAGACTGCCATTGCTGATCCTATTTTCCATTAATTGAAGTAGATTCTCATCGATTTTTTGTCTTATTTCCAGGTACATCTCTATTGTTAAAAGCTGTAATCGCGAATTGAAGAAATGAAGCTTTTCAATTAATTTTAAGTTTACTGTTATCTTTTCATTTTCGATCAATATAGAATTAGCTAGATACATTTGTATCCAGTAGGAATAATTCGAATATGTAACGGAACTATATGAACTTGGACTGTTAAACTTCAGAGTATGCTAGTTTAATTACTGTAGAATTAATTACATTAAAAATATGTTAGTAATAGGACAGTTATATTAGATTAGAGAAAATAGTGAATTGGTAGTAATGTGAGAGTCTAATCTAGCTAAAGTTTCTGTATCTTAAGCAGTTACAAACCATCTTATTGTAAAGAAATTTTAAGAGTTGTTTGCCAGTTTTAATTCGTATTAGCTAGTTTTGATTTTAAAATCATACACTTGTTGGTTTCCAAATTTTTTTAGCCGTGATATGCTTTGATTAACTCAACTGTAATATAGTATTGAGTTCTATTAATGGATATAAAATAAGAACATAAATACAAATAGAGTCTGCGATTCAATCTGAGTATGGTTCATGTAGTTTAACCTTCATGTTTTCATTTGAATAAAAATAGCAATTCAATATGAATATTTCAATTATCTACTGCTTTGAATATTTGTAGGACTTTGTAAAAAATAAAAGAATAGTTGTTCTGTCGGCCATTGGGACTGTCCATTTGGTCCAGCAGCTTGGCTGATTTAGGCCATTGGGCCTGAATATCATAATAAGCGATTCAGAAATTTGGGGCCCAAGCTGGATTTAATTTACCATGTTGTATTAAGCCAAGATACTACCGCATGGCCTTTAATCAAGCCTCAAAACAATTAAAGGCTTAAGCTCATACGAATCTATGGCCCAAATGTAGTAATTCTTAAGTAATGTTAAATAATCAGAATTTTTCTTTTATTAGAGACAAAAACTAATAGAAAATATAGTATGCTTTAGGATCGACTTCAAACTAAAAGTGAGATGAGTCTCGCTACTTTAAATATACAATTGCGGGGCCCTCAAATAAATTTCTATATAAAATTTTAGACTTGGAAGGACCGTCTAGTAAATTTCACGGTCTTTCCCGAAGTTAACATAGACGTAGATGCTTTAGGCGCTATTTATAATAATATACTTTCTCAAGTATGGGTGCACATTTATGTGACCCAAATCTAAATCTCAACGAAGTCGAAATGTATTAAAGGCCACAGGCGTACTGGTACGGTGTGATCCGAAATATATTTTCACAACGTTACAATTCTTGTAAAAAATTAAATAATAAAGCGGAATATTAACAAATGCACATAAAATGAATATATATAGAAATCAGATAAAAGTAAATACCACAGTTGAGCGACCGTGCTAAAACCATGGAATCCGGGAATGCCTAACACCTTCTCCCAGGTTAACAGAATTCCTTATCCGGATTTCTGGTTCACGGACTGTTAACAGAGTCAAACTTTCCTCGGTTCGGGATTCAACCGGTGACTTGGGACACCATTAATCTCCCAAATGGCGACTCTAAATAAATGAATAAATAAATCCCATTCCGACTGTCCTTAAATTGGAAAAAACTCCTTCCTTTATTATGTCCCTTCCCGGGGTGTAGTAATAGCGGTAAAAAGAAGGTGTGACAGCGGGCGGTGGAAGTCTATCCTCCTCCCTGGCCTAGGATGTGGCTGCAGCAAGGGGGATCAACCCTACCTGAGCTAGAGTGGTGTACATGCTCACGAACTGTACAAGAGTCTCCTAAAGAGCTGGAATAGTAATAGTAGTAGTATGCGTATCATATGCCTGGACTCCGGTTGGAGCTGCTGGTGGCTCCTCTATGGTAGCTCACGCGGGTGCTCTGGCTGCGCCATATGTGCGTCCTCGGCCTTTACCCCGGCCCCAACCTCTAATGGCTCTAGCAGGGGGCGAGGGTGCCTGTCATCTCCGGTAGCATGTGTCCTCACCATCTGTGAGAGAATAGAAGAAAGAATTTTAGAATTGTGATACCAAAATCTCGCATGACAAGGAAATTAAATGAAGTGGAATTTTCCTAACAGTTACATAGCCTCTCGTAGATAAGTACAGATGTCTCTGTACCGATCCGCAAGACTCTAATAAACCTACTTGTGATTCATGAATCCTATGAACCTATAGCTCTGATACCAACTTATCACGATCTGAGTTCGTCCTCCATGAACTGTCGTAATGGCACCTAGTCTCTACGACTAGGTATGTATAACAATTTGCGGAAAAAGGGAATGAAACACAAAACTAACCAAAAACTACAAATAAAACATAAATAAAACGTTTAAGATGCTGCTCGACATATACAATGTTAACTCTCAAATTGAAACAACTCCCAAAACCAGGAATCTCATGAAATCACAAGCTGTAGAATAACTACCAATTGTTCTAACTCTAGAACGTCTAAACAAAAGTAAATACAGGAGAGATAAAGCTAGAAGGAATAATAGAGAGGGACTACTTGGTCTACGGACGCGGCAGATATACCACGAAGTCTTTGAAGATTGCCTCGCCTCACTAGAAATAGGGCTAAGCCGAAGAACCTGGATTTTCACTCAAAAAACATGTGCAGAAAAGGGCATGAGTATACCACAGCGGTACCGAGTAAGTGCCAAGCCTAACCTCGGTCGAGTAGTGACGAGGAAGGACAGGGCCTTACTGGTTATAGAAGAAAACAAGGCAAAACATTATAGAATACGACAATAGAATTAATGTGCCAACAGTCTATAACGAATAAAATCACAACAAGATCTAACTCAGTACACAGAATTAGCAACATGGGATCTCCCAGGATATCGTCCCTTAGTCCCAAACATAAATATCCAGAGGATCTCCCAGGTTATCGTCCTGTAGTCCAAATCATAAATGTGCAAGGAAAACTCCCGAAATACCAATCTGTAGTCCCAAAGTAAATATCCAGTACGGAGAATCTACTGGGTGATCTCCCATAGTCCCAATTATAAATATGCAGGGGGGTCTACCAGAATACCGATCCGTAGTCCCAAAGTAAATAAACTGAGGGGCGGATCTCCCGGGATATCGTTCCATAGTCCCAAAGTAAATACGCAACCATCTCAGAAAAAAAATATAGTTCTATTCAAGAATTAGGCAGGGATTTCTACTCTAACATGCTGCACAGAATACAAATAGGCAATTAAAGCAGAAAAGACAATTATGTAACGTAGGCATGTTTTTCCTAATCTAAACAAGAGGCTTCAAGAACAAGTATTTGCTAAGCTACAAGAAAATATGGTATTAGATCATTGAAAACGGGATTTTCAACAATTAGCACGTGTACGCACTCGTCGCCTCACGTACACGCCACTCATATAACAACAATACCAAATCCTAAGGGGAGTTCCCCCGCACATAAGGTTAGACAAGCCACTTACCTCGAAATAGCTCAATCAACTCGAAATCACACTCTTGCATAATGGCCCAAATCTATCAAAGTAGTTGCATAATGTAAATATAACTTCAAATAACTACTTTAACTAATCAGTCCGAAGCTAACACGTGAAATTAAGAAAATTGCCCAAAAAGTTCCCCGGGCCCACATCTTGGAATCGGATAAAATTTGCAAAACTAGAGTCCTAAAACTCTCACGAGTTCATACATACCAAATACAGCAAAATCGGACCACAAACAACCCCTCAAATCCCTAAATCGAAGTCTCCAATTTCAAACCCTAAACCCCCAATTTTTAACCATCATTTTCCATAAATTCCTTGTCAAATCAGTGAAATAACCCCATATAAACGAGTTTTGTTTCCAAAAATCTTGCCTCCTCGAAACTCCCTTGAATTCTCTCTCAGAAATCCCCCAAAAAGCTTCAATCCGTAATAAAAAATGGTGAAATAGAGCTAAAAATTACGAAGGACCCCTTATATAGGTTCTGACATAGGATTTTTGCACCTACGACCTTTTCCTCACACCTGCAGACCCGTACTTGCGATCCCAGGTGCGCATCTGCGGAATTCACACTGGGGTCGCACCTGCGCTTCACTTGGACCGCAGGTGCGCTCAACCTCTCGCACCCGTGACTTCTGGTCCTCTAGCACATGGCCGCATCTGCGGATTCTCCCACGCTTCTGCGATCACTTATATGCGGTTACCAATCAACATGTGCGGTTATGACAGAAGTTCGCTAGCTGAAGATGTTCCAACAAACTCCCAATTCTTCCGACAATATTCCAAAATTATCCCAAGGCCCCCGGGACCTCAACCAAAAATATGAACAAATCCTATACCACTATTCAAACTTGTACCAATCTTCGGAACAATCAAAACAACATTGAATCATTAAAACACCCTCGGATTCAAGCCTAAGGATTCCAAAACTTCCAATTTTCGCTTTCGATCAAAAAGTCTATCAAACCTCGTCTGAATGACCTAAAATTTGGCACACACTTACCAATGACACAACGGACCTACACAAACTTTTGGAATTCCATTCCGACCCCATTATCAAAATCTCAATATCAAACCGAAAACTTCAAAAATTTGACTTTCAGCATTTCAAGCCTAATTAATCTACAGACCTCCAAAACACAATCTGAACAGGCTCCTAAGCCTGAAATCACCCAACGTAGCTAACAGAACCAACGGAATTCCATTCCAAGGTCATCTTCACACTGCTCCGACTACGATATAAGTTCTAAAGCTTAAGCTCTCATTTAGGGAATAAGTGTCGCAAAACACTCCGGAACCCAAAACGAATCCTCCCGGCAAGTCACAGTAGCAGAAACAAACACGGAAAAAGTAATTAATTGGGGCTCTGCGCGTTAATTATTAAAACGACCGGCCGGGTCGTTAAAATTTTGGGTTTTGACACTGAGTGAGGCTGAGGGCCTGATTGGAAGATATTTATGGGATCGGGCTAAACGTCGCAGCATGTTTCATTGATTGTGCCATGATTGGCTTAATATAGAACTTGGATTGTAAGAGCCCCTCCGAATTCTGCACACACCTCCGATAAGCGTAGGTACCTACTGAGTGCGAGTGCCGAGTGCCGAGTTTTGAGTGATCCTGAGGAATTAGTGATTATGAGGCTGGAGTAAATGGGAGGACTGAGTGATGATTGCCTGAGGGGTTGTATATGATTTCATTATTGATGTATACAGTTTCCCTATATCATTGTTTTGAAAACTTATGAAGGATATTTTATTCGGGTTTTACTTGAACTTAACTTAAACACACTAATTTGACTTGATTTATCGGATTTGGGAAGCATTTCTATTTTTTCTTGTTGAGACTACTGAAAATGCAACCTATCTGTGTAGCTCGTCACTATCTTTTAGTTTTTATTTATTATTGTTACTTACTGAGTTGTTTGTACTTACGCTACACACTATACTCCATGTGCAGATCCATGTGTTTCCGGACACGATGGTGTTAATCTCGTGCTAGGTTGATTGTCGGATATTTACGAGGTAGCAGTCCAGTGTTCGCAGTCCTTGTTTCTCCTTCTTTGTCTTCTTCTCTATTTGTATTTGATACAGACTCTTGTAGACGTTATTTCTTAGACTGGTTGCTTAAATTGCTCGTGACATAGTGACACCCCAATGTTGGGGCTACTATTCCGCACTTGTGTTTTGAGATTAAACTCTTTAAAAACTCTACTTTATTTACGAACTTTTGAATTATCTCATGTGCAATATTGGAAGTGTTTTTAAAATTTTGGCTTGCCTAGTACCATCGATAGGCGCCATTATAACAGGTTAGGATTTGGGCCGTGACATAGGCACATGGAAGTAGTTGACTACTCAAAGGGGAAATCTGTTGGGTTTTTTTAAAGGGTGTAATAGAAAATGGAGGAGTCACCTTTTGGATTCTCCATCTAACCCATTCATTGCCTATAAATACAGAGGCATTGTTTTAGATTTTTCATAACATAAATTTCAAATGTTTTTTTATATTTCTAAAATAAAATACTCTTCATTTTGTGATTTGTTCCGTCATTCGAGTTCACGGAAGTTCAACAATTTATAGTGCCGCTATTTCAGGATAATTTCTCATTTTATCCTGAGAATAATTAATCCAAATACCTTGGGTTACAGTAAAGAGATTAATTCCTTAAGGACACACAAAAAGTTTTTGGGCTCGGAACATTTTTTTCATTTTTTTTTTGTAAACTAATGTTTCTACTTTTCTGTTTGTTTATTTATGAACTCTAGTTTTTCTATGTCTATGATATATGGGGCTGAGTGTTGGCCTTGAAGGTGAAAGTAGCAGAAATGAGGATGTTGAGATAGATGTGTGGGTGTACCTGGAGAGATAAGATTAAGAATGAAGCTATCCGGGACAGAGTGGGAGTAGCCTTCGTTGAGGACAAGATGCGGGAGTCGAGACTGAGATGGTTCGGACATGTTAAGAGAAGAAGCATTGATGCTTCTGTTAGGAGGTATGAGAGGTTGGCCATGGAGAGTTTGAGAAGACGTCGAGGTAGGCCTAAGAAGTACTGGGGAGAGGTGATTAGGGACATGGCGCTGCTTCAGCTCACTGAGGACATGACTCTGGATAGGAGGGTGTGGAGGTCGATGATTAAGGTAGAAGGTTAGTGGGTAGTTTTTAGTTGTTCACCGATAGTCTTAGTAGCTCGCATATCCCTTCATATTCCTAGATTTTTAGTAAATTATGTGGTTCCGTTCGCCTCAGGTATTGTGTTCCATGTTGTTATTATTTGATATTACTTATCCTTTTATATCTCTTTTTCTCTCTCTTCCTTCTTTCTCCCTTCCTTGCTTTCCTCTTTTTCTTACCCTTCCTGAGCCGAGGGTCTATTAGAAACAACCTCTCTATCTGTATTAGGTAGGAGTAAGGTCTGCGTACAGACTACCCTCCCCATATCCCACCTATTGAGAACATACGAGGTTTGTTGTTGTTGTTGTCGAACTCAGTTCTACTAACAAAAACAACTTTAGTTTACGATTAAATCAAGTAGATCAATATACTCGGGGTAATATAAGCAGTTTATTTGCATAGTTTTGAACATACACTAAATTATGAAGTGTGACTTTGGAATATACTGAGCAAATAAGAAACTCGAAGACAAACAGAACAACTGTATTTTAGAATTTCCGCGTCGCACAAGGATTTGAAAGTTGCATTCCAATATATAGCGCCATATCTGATTAAATATTTTGCTTCACGAGTTGAATCTGATGTATTGCAATCAATAATTTTCTCAAAATACGAGATGAAACCTTGATGGTAGATTCTGACAGTGGCCCAATCAATATATCTCACTTGTAGAGTTGTAGTACTTAGTCTAGTCTTTCTTTCTCAATGCTAAGTGAAACGAAAATTCTTTGACGTGATAGCATTAATCATAATAGCCAATAAGCCAAGTCAACTTAGTCAGAGTAACCACAAAAAATTTCTTGAAATTATTTAGATTATTTCATTTGATTTCAAAAACTACAGTACGGACCCAAAGAAAAAGACCGTACAGTATGATAATATAGACATACTTTAGTACTATTTTACTACAATTCTAGTGAATTGGTAATATTTTTATTCTTTTAAACACAAGACAACACACCACTTTTTATTTATCATACAAAGAAATGAGAGCTATGAGAGCATTTGATGCTTATTTGCACTTG
>MU780414.1:851-27328 GCA_026770625.1 Nicotiana glauca | reverse complement strand
AACAATAGCCAGAAAATGTCTTGCTCTTCCTTCGGCAAAGTTTGCCCTCTGCCGCTTGCATCTCTGCATGGAACAACAACTTATCTTAAGTTCCTTTTTTGGCTAAAATCATTTATTTGAATTAAAATATATGAATTTCTTCTAAAAATGTTGAAATATATATATATTTTTTTGGTTATAAGTTATAACAATAACGATAGTCATTTTATATTAGCGAGTTTGTATGAGTGTGCAAAGGCATAGTAAGTGCTAGCTGCCTGTACTATGAAAGGATTATAGCAAGTTAAAATTAGCGTAAAATTAATAAATATATAATAAATCTTTACAATTTTTCATAATATTGGATTGTAGTTTTGGATGCAAATATTATAAAGACACCGACTACAAGTAGCTTGGGATTGAGGTATATACCCCATTATTTTGTTGTAAAACACCAATTTTTGGACTTAAAATATATGCATACAACTTTAATTTCACAAATGAAATGACAACGAAAGAAGTACCAACCAGTGGATGAAATGAGGAGGAAGCACAAGAGGAGAGCAAGGAAGGTTGTGTAATTCACTAGTGACTTTGCCATATTCGTATACTTATAATACGATCTTTTTATTTTCTTTGAAGTGATTTGTATGTGAAAACTATTAAGGTAAGACAGATATTTATAGATAGGCCTGGAAATTTATTTAATGGTCAGCCAATTTTTCCAATGAAACTTGGTTGGCTATTCAAAGAAGAAACTAGTAGTCTAAGGAATGAAGCAAATGATATTTTATACAAGTTAAATATTTGGCTAAATTTTGACTAAATTAATCCTCCTTTTTTTCTTTTTATTATAAGATGGACATTTGGGTTTTTTTAAAAAGAACGTGAAGCACGTATTGATAAGATTTAGAAGGGATCCTGGAGAAGGAGTATGTTTCCTCATTGCACAAATGAACTGATCTATTTGTATTCTCTTATATCACTTGTAAATTGTAACTTTCCACAAGAGAGGTTGAATAATGATTAACTAGTTAAAATTGTTATGGAATATTTAAGGTAACAATTTTTTAATTAAAGTCCTTATTTCTTAATTACATATTAAGTCAAGTCAAAATGAAGATAAATAAAGTTAGACGAAATGAGTAAGTCATTTGAGTGGTTTGTTATTTTAATATAGTGTTGTATTAACTATGTATATTTAATAGATAAACATAGTTATCATTGGCAGTGACAAGCCAAGAAATTCATGCTTTTGTTCAGGTTGATGCTCAACAGAAACCATGATACACCATATATTCAGAGAGGATAATGAAGTGGCAGATGCACTATTCAAGTATGGGAAGGGAAAAATGGACCAACAATCAAAAAATATTTTGTGTTTTGTTAATTTACCAGATTTAACCCTGAGGGGCAGCTCAACTGGTAAAGGCCGGAGGACAAAGTCCTTCGGGTCGCCAGTTCGAGCCCCCGCAGGGCCACAAGAGGCATTACAAACCGGCCGCGTCTTCAGGGCCCCGTGGAACTAACCGTGGTGCACGCATTGAAATAGCGGATCCCGGTGGCTACAGCTAGTCAGGTTCGCAAAGCGATACCCGAAAACCACGATTAAAAAGAAAAAAAATCTATCAGATTTCATCTTATTGCTTAATAGATAGACTCCTAGAATTTTAAGAATCGTCTATTCAGGTTTCTTGGAGGCTACTCTACTGAAACCCTATCTTGGTGGTTACTCTACCCTAACCCCAAGTCAATCATATAAAAAGGGTTACATGTTCCCTTAACAAAATAGAGATCATCTTAAAAATCCCATAAACTCACAGGATATTCACAAAGAGATCAAGAAGTGGCCGTATAATTCTTGATAATCAAATACTCCAAGAAGATCAACAACATACTTCATGGATATGAAATAAATTCATGAAAGCCCGCATCATCCTACGTTCGAGAAATACACTGGTTTAGCCCTTGAATCACGGAGATAATCAGGAAAGAAGAATCAAGAGAATAAACAGAATTGTACCCGTATAATTTTATCAATAAAATTATGTTTCTTTATATTTGTATTATGGTTGCAATTTATTTTTGTATCATATGCTAAAAATTAGTTGCAAACAAATTGGCACGCTCAGTGGGACCAGCTCTGCCTTTCATCTCTTCCTCCTTCTAATCGAAAACTACAACTTCCAAAATTATCGGTTGCGATGATCGGGTACTTAAAGTCTCGTCTTCAACTTTCGGGAAGCCTACACCCCAAAAAACCTTGAAGTAGGGGCATTTGTAGACATCGAAATTTTAACGGATCAAGCTAAATCTTAAATTCAAGATACTACAAGGCGACTCTTAAAATTCTAAGAGTCTATTAAGGTTTCTTGGAGGCTACTCTACCGAAACCCTATCTTAGTGGCTACTTTACCCTAACCCTAAGGCGCTCACATAAAAAGGGTTACACGTTCCCTTAAAAAAATGGAGATCATCTCAAAAATCCCATAAACTCACGGGATATTCACAAAGATGTCACGACCCGGATTTCCCACCTTCGGGAGTCATGATGGCGCCTACTAGGAGGAGCTAGGCAAGCCAAACTGAATCACTTTTCATTAAGCACCTATTCCTTTTTAATAATTAATAGCATTAAAAATAAAGACAACGGAAATAAATTCATAAGTGGAAGTCTTAAATTACAAATAACTGAATAAAATACGGAATTCCCAACATGAATCTCTACCCAAGAACTGGAGTCACATACTCACGAACATCTAAGAATTCTAAATACATGGTCTGAAAGAAACATCTCTATTTTGTCTCGGATACAATGAGATAACAGTCAAATATAAAGGATAGGAGAGACGCCGGACCTGCGGACGCCTGCCAGGCCACCCCGGTGTATCAGGACTACAGGTCTACTCCCAATCTGCTGTTGCTGTCCAATAGATGCTCCAACACCGTGATCTGTGCAAAAGAGCACAGAAGTATAGCATCAGCACAAACGACCTCATGTACTGGTAAGTGCCTTGCCTAACCCCGGCGAAGTAGTAACGAGATTAGGACCGAACTACCAATCAACCTGTACAGTTCAAATATATATACTTACAACAGAAAGAAGTACAGGAAGTAATAGTCAATAACAGAAAGGGGGAACAAGTTAAGGGGAGGTAACATTTACAATTAGGAAACCACAATAATAACATAGAAGCAGCCAAAGAATTTACAGCGAATCAAGTAACAAATATTCCAAACAAAACACACTTGAGACAGCAACTGTTACGGCGAGCAACCCGATCCTCAACTGTCAGTGTTGCGGCGTGCAACCTGACCCTCAAATATTCTTGTTGTGGCGTGCAACCCGACCCTCAAATATCATTGTTGCGACGTGCAACCCGACCCTCAAATATCATTATTGCGGCGTGCAACCCGATCCATGAATATCATTTAGCATTGTTGCGGCATGCAACCCAACCCTCAATATCATTGTTGCGGCGTGCAACCCAATCCACCAATATCATACTTCCTCATCCAAATAACAGTCACAAATACGGGACAAATAAGTAAACAAACAATGAAAGAAAATCCCGTCAAGGGAACAATATCAATAAACTCAATGTCCCGGCAAGGGAAAATCAACAACCAACAAAACGTCCTGGGAAGGGAATAACCAACAACCCATCTATTTCTCTCAATCTTACTTTATAATTCACTTCATCATTCGAGCCAATGCTCCAGAGAATCAAATAATCATAATGCCTTTCACATGTCCTTTACAATATATAGAAATCCTCAATTACACATCGAATTCACAATAAAATCATGATAATCACATTTTAAGGACTCACCATCATACTAGACACCAATGTATAGATACTCGTCACCATGTCTATACACTGTACTCGACAATTAGCAAGTAGCAAACAAGACTCAACTCCTATTCTCTCAAGCTAAGGTTAGACCGAACACTTACCTCGATGCTCCAAACCCAGCTCAGGCCTCTAGTATAGCTTTACCCCTTGAATCCACCACAAAACCGCTCGAATCTAGTCACAAATTACTTGAATGTATCAATGAATGCTAATTGAATCTATTTGAATGCATAAAAATGAATTTCCCAAAGTTTTACTCAAAATTCCGAAAATGCCCCCGGACCCACTTGGTCAAAACACGAGGTTCGAACCAAAACCCGGTTACCCATTCCCCCACAAATCCATATCTACAATTAATTTTGAAATCGGACCTCAAATCGATGTCTAGATCCCGAATTTTAAGAAAACCTAAGTTCTACCCAAAATTCCCATTTTCACCCATAAAAATTCTTGATTCTAAGATGAAAACATGTTTAATAATGTTAGAGATTGAAGAAATTAAGTAAAAATTGACTTACAAATGATTTGGAGAAGATAGATTTCTTGGAAAATCGTCTATGGAGTTTGGGTTTTGAAAGAATGAAGAAAAAGGGTTTAAAATTCGTCTAAGTATGAAATAGCTGGGCCTCAGATATGGGAAATGCGAACTTGGGGTCGCAATTGCGAACCCAGTAGGCCTGGGAAATGCGAAGTCGAGTTCACATTTGCGAACTCAGAGGAAGTCTGGGAATTTTGCATTTGCGAGCCATATTGTCGCATTTGCGACAGACTCTTTATCGCTTTTGCGGACAAGTCTTCGCATTTGCGAAGGCTGAGGCTAAAGGCGGGCATCACATTTGCGATGGAACTCTTCGCATTTGCGAAGGATGATGCCCAGGTGGAGTCTTGCATTTGCGAGGTTGGCTTCGCATTTGCGAAACTTGCAGGTCAGGCCTACCAGCAGATATTTACAAAGGTTCAAAATGCAACTCGACACCTATCCAAATCTCACCCGAGCCCTCAGGACTCCAAACAAAATATACACACAACCTCAAAAATATCTTACGGACTTACTCTGGGATCAAATCACCAAAATAACATTGTATACATAGAATCAAGCCTCAAAACTCAAGATTTCGTCCAACTTTTCATAAAACACTAATTTTCCCATTTCAACTCGGAAACACGTCAAACGAAGTCCGTTTTCGACCAAACTTTATAGAAAGCGCCTAAACCATATAAACGACCTGTACCGGGCACGGAACAAAAATACGGGCCCGATACCAACACTTTCTAATCCATTTTCATTTCAAATTTCCATATTAATTTTAAAAAAATAATTTCTTTTAAAAATTCATTTCTCGAGCGTGGGACCTCGGAAATTCAATTTCGGGCATATGCCCAAGTCCCATATTTTCGTACGAACCCTCCAGGACCATCAAATTACGGGTCCGGATCCGTTTACCCAAAATATTGACCGAAGTCAATATTAATCATATTAATAACAAAATTCAATATTTTTCACACAGAATTCATATTTAAGCTTTTCGGCTAAGCGCCCGGACTGAGGCGACTAAAAATGAGGTTTTCAAGTGCTGGGAAGCACGGAAAATGGGAGAAAACAGGTGATGACCCTTTGGGTCGTCATAAAAGAGATCAAAAAGTGGCCGGATAATTTTTGATAATCAAATACTTCAAGAAGATCTACAACATTCTTCATGGATATCAAATAAATTCATGAAAGCTTGCATCATCTTACGTTCGAGAAATACACTGCTCTATCCCTCGAATCACGAAAATAATCAGGAGAGAAAATCAAGGGAACAAATAGAATTGTACCCGCATTATTTTATCAATAAAATTATGTTTTTCATATTTATATTGTAGTTGCAATTTATTTTTGTATCACAAATAATTCGTTGATAACAAATTAATTGTAGACATCAAAATTTAATTTTAACAGATCAAGCTAAATCCTAAATTCAAAATACTAAGAGACTCTTGAAATCCTAGGAGTCTATTAGGGTTTTTTGGAGGTTACTCTACCCTAAACTCTAACTCACACCTATATAAAAGGATACATATTCCCTTGAAGAGGCATCTCAAAAATCTCATAAACTCTTGGGATATTTACAAAGAGATCAAAATATGGCCGGATATTTCTTGACAATCAAATAGTTCAAGAAGCTGGAGATCAAATACATCCCTAGGATGTCTACATCATCCTACATTCGAGAAATACGCTGCTTCAACCCTCGAATATATCACCAAGATAATCAGGAGAGAAGAATCAAGGGAGAAACAAAATTGTACTCACAATTGATTAATAAAAATACTTTATTCTTTTGTGATTGCAGTTGATTTTTCATATCTCGAAAATTTATTGCAAGCAAAATTCTCCCTAAATTTATTGTTATAGCGTAAATAAGCTTTTGAGTTTTAGTTTGCATTAATAAAACTATTGATACAAGCAACTTATTTTTATTATGCTTATTTTTTCATTATTTAAGGTCAATAACTTATATACAATTGATTACTATTTTTCACTTCTTTAAATTACAAAAAACAGTTGTATAGATAAGTTCTTAATATAGATTTTAAAAAATATATATGACATTGAAAATGTAAAACAAAGAGAGACCAAAGTTGAAAAGATTGAGAATAAATTAGAAATTGGAAATCTCAATGGAGTTTGGAGGAGGAGGACGTCTATTATTAAATAAAAGTTGACGGAGGTGTATGTAATAAAACCTATTCCATATGTATTGACTATTGTATGCTTTGATACAACAGATATATTTCTTGGGTTACAACCGATAAGGGATGTTCACTCCTAAATTTCTTGGGTCGATCAGCTTGCACTCCGTTATGATTGTCACAAAACTCTTATATTTGCTCAAAACGTAATTTAATGTTTAAGTAATAACCTTATGTTATGACTGCGCATGATTTATAGCATTTTCGCTACTACTCGTGTTAATTGCTACTCTAGGTGTTTTTCGTTAAAATAAAAAAAAATAAGTAGAAAAGGCAACTCGAATATTCTACCTGATTTTCTACCTTATTAAAGTTCCTTAATTTTACCAGATACGTAGAGTTGTTTGCAAACTTGTAATTATACAAGGTATGTAGAGTTATTTATGCAGAAATAATATTACTGCCTCGGTTAACAATCAAACATCAAACCACAATTCCAGAACTAAGCAAACTTAGCTACACATATTCATCGTAAAAAATTCACAAGTATTTTAACTGATTAAAGTACTAAGAAAAGATGTACAGCAGAAGAAATCTCTAATCCTTACTCCAATGTGCTCCCAGTGTGTAGTTGTCCTCCAAAGTGGTGTGATCTCCCGAAAATTAGGTTTAGAAACCTCTTTATACGAATTAGAGACGACTCAGATAAAATTCAAATTTCGTAAAGAAGTTTTACATTGGGGGTAGGGGGCTCCCTCACAAATGTGAGCTATACCATGATTCGAATGCAATAATCTATTGCTTGATTTACAAAAATAGTTTAGGGTTGAGACTCAAGATTTTCAATAGTATGATTATTGGAAAAGGAAAATATTTGAGTATTGGAGTGAATGAAATGCAAATTAATGATTTCTTTTTTGAATATGGGATAAGAACATCAGATGTCAAAGTTACCAAAAATTAAAAATGTTTCATAGTCAAACCATCGAAATTCGTTGCTTTAATTTAGAGGATTAAGAAACATAGTCATCTTTGAATATAAGGGACATAGCATGTTAATATAATCAAGAAGATACTGGAAAACCAGATAGTCCAATGAATAGAATGACTTGCTTAAGGTACAACAGACAACAAAATCAAACAAATGCATAAATCTTTCTTAAAAATGGAAAAGAATTAATTTTCTAAATATGAACATTATCAATGCAATTTTATATGTTAAATTTTGCAGTAATACCAAGTCAGACTATGTCCGCAGATTCTGGATCTTAATATTTGTTTTAGTTTTCTTTTTCTCTTTGAAAAAAGAGCAATTAAATTAAATATTAAAAAATGAATAATTTCAAGTAACTTCCTTCAAATTTAGTTTCGCAATTAACTTCTCATGTGTTTTTTCATATTACGTTTATTGTTTTATTTTGATTTTTAATAACAATAATTTTAATTATTTTATTATTAGTGCAAAATAATTGCAGTGGCCCATTAACCTTTTCTGGTATTAAAATTATTAGTTAACAAGATAAGTATCTTTTTTGAGAATTCGCTAAGAATAAAATCAGGGAGTCCAATACGATGGAAGGCTATCTTGCAAACTACGAAAAAAAATTGTATTTTTACATAATTTATCTGAGAAATATTGTGTATAGGGATTACCCTCCCGATTATGCTTACTTATTTTATCGCAAAGACTCTTTGGGAAATGATACTCGAAGATCAGTTCCCGCATGTACTGAACGACCTTATTTTTAAAATCAATAATATGTAGTCTTTTTCCAACGAAAAAATAAATAAATTTTCTGTATTATATTTTCCGTGATGATTAAGGAGTCCTTTATGAACAGTTTTGTGGCTTCTCTTGTCCATCTTCACATAATATCTTTTTTATTTGAATATTGTTATAAAATAATAAAAGAAGAAGAAGAGTATTATAGAGAAAAGTATAGATAGAATTCTTATTGATTTGGGGTTGAGTAACAATTTAATATAACCCCTTTATTTATTGGAAAAAGGTGATTTAGCCACAAAGTAACAAACTCTAACATCTCTTTAAAAGATCGACATTCACTATAAATAAAATATTATTTACAACATTCCGCCTTGAATGTCTGTTCAACAGATAATGTGCCTTATTAAAATTTTAAATAAAATAAAATCCAGTGAGAAAAATTTCTGGAGAAGGAAAAAGAGTGCACATATCTAAGAATACGCATTTTGGTTGCCTCGTTAAAAACCTTTCAAGGAAAACACATTAGGACAAAAAATTTATAAGGGAAAAAGAATACAATGCGTATTAACTCCCCCTAATGAGACAATCAATTCACATCTTTGAGCCTACGCATCTAATCTTGTGCACTATCTTTAAAAGAAACAAAACAGCCATAGTAACTTGAACGAATTTGTTTCACCTTGAAATCATCATTCCGAATAGAGATGTATTGTCTTCATATGATTTTGTTGGAATCGTCATTTCAATATCTTCACAAAGGGGTAAAAACTCTTGCTATCATATTATCATGCTTATAGTTATAGCAAGATACATATATTCACAAATTGCACTTAGGATGTGGCACTTTTGGATCAAGAATTGTATATGCTTTAAGCGATTTAAATCCTTTAAGGATTGTCATATAGTTAAGTTATATAAGACAAATAAATAGACTTTAGATGCATATCAAGTTTTCATATCGTGCTAGACATATAAGAAAGATAAAAGCGATTGCATACACCATTGACTTTATACTTGTCACGACCCAAAATCTACTAGTCGTGATGGCCCCTAACCCCAACACACTAGGTAAGCCAACAGACACATAATAACAATAAAATCGAATAAAAATGGTTAATAACTTAGCAGCGGACAAACATCATGAAATATCTTAGAATATAACCTTAAAACGGCTACAACCATCCCAAAAATCTGGTATCAATGAGTACACGAGCACTACTAACTAACAAGATACAAGCAAAATCCTCTAGTACATTTGTCTGAACAATAGAGCAGTAGAGATACAAATAACAGAAAGAGAACTTCAAGGACTGTGGATGACATAGCAGTTACATCGTAGTCTCCTAACAGCTAGTAGCGGCTCAACTCTGGAAATTGCCTCGACCAGATTCACTTTGATCTGCATACGAAGTGCAGAGTGTAGTATGAGTATAATTGAACCCATGTACTCAATAAGTAACAACATTAACCTTAGAATAAAAGCAGTGACGAGCTCAGAAACAATAGTCGGATGCCAATATTAATAACCAGTAGCAGTTTAGAATATAAAGGGAAACCAGTAGAAACAGGCATCTCAATGATTTTGTGTTCAACTTGTTCACATTTTAGGAAAATTATGCATGTTTTCAAGTATAACAGTTAAAGCCCAACAGAAATAAATCATTTCAGTAATCAGTTATCATGAGAAAAGTACATCTTTATGTCTACATGTTAAGTATACATGTCAATCAACAATATCAAAATGCATCCATCAATATCCACACTTAGCACTGTATGGGTGCTGTAACGATCCGACCTGGTCGTTTTGAACTCTAGTGCGTTATTCAGTGGTTTGAGGCCTTGAATAGATTAACTTCAGGTATTATGTGTTGATACCCAATTTTTCCTCTTGGTATTTTTATACTCAAAATACTTTCAAAATAACATATATATGTATACATGAGCATACCCAATTGTTTTGGTATTTATCAAAATTTTTAAAGATTTTCAAAACCAATTTATTGTCTATTTTAACATTATAAAATTCAATAATTGTTCCCAAAATTATTATTTTGGTGAATAATTTATTTTTATTCACATATTTATACCAAAATATAATTTAAGTGATTTTTGCATATTTTTACACGTTTGTTTGGTATTTTTAAAAGCTAAATTGCATATAATTAAAATTATAGCCTATTTTACGATTAGAATCATTTTTATAATTATAAAATTATTTCCAGTATTTTTAGACTAATATTTATACATTATTAATTATTTCAGTACTTTTAATTTATTTCAAGAAATTATTTTACTATTTTTTAAAATAAAAAGGGGAAAAGCGACTATTTAAATGCTAGCCTGATTTTATTTCAATTATAGCCCAATTTCAACCCCAAATCCCCCGACCCAATTCTTAAATCACCCGACCCATACCCAATTCAATTACCCGGCTCAGCTCCGATCTAATCTGAGCCGTTGATCAAATGAGATCAACGATCCAGATTTTATTTCCTAAATTAAATCCCAACTACCCTCCCCCGACCCCTCATTTTTCATGAGACTCTCTCTCTCTCTCTCTTGGTATCTTGCTCTCCCTTCTCTCTAGAATATTCTGGTTCTCTCTTCTTCTCCGATGAATCCATCGCCTCTCCAGCCACTTCCAGCCTCACCTCTCTCGACCACCAGCCGTCGTGAAACCTTGTCTTGTTGATTTCCTCTATCTTCGAGACCCCAGAAGCCTCCATCATACAAGATGGTCACCGGAAACTTTGCCCGGTTTGTCTTCGGCCTTTCTCCAATGGGTTTTGGTCCAATGGTGTTACGAACACCATTATTGACGAGTTTCACAGCCAGGTTTCTTACCTCTCACTAGTTTCTTATGAACCCTAATTTCTACCTAGACCTCATAAATCCCTGTCTTTTTAACGTTTTTAACTTACTCTTTTGTGTTTTACACTACTCTCTACTCGATATTTACGATTGCTCAAGTTTTTAACGTTTTGTTCTTCTTTTTAAAATTAGGGATTCTGAATCTCTTTCGAAATCACTATATCTTCTGATTTTTTTAGTACTATATGTTTGTGTTTGTATTTCTAGTTGTTTGTGTGATCTTCTGGGTTATTCCCCAATTTTTAAGCTTTAATTTTGTTCTAAAATTCCATTGATTCTGTGATTTATTACTTAGGGTTCTTTGGTTTTGTGCCTATTGTGTTTAATAAGTCTAATTGTTTTCTATTTACTAAATGTTCTGCTGAATTCTGTGCATCTCTTCGAATCCCTGATTTTTGTATGTGATTTCTTTGGAGGTTTTCCAACGATTTGAGTCACTTCCTTGTTTGTGAGATGCTTTCCTTACTTAGTGCTGATTCCCTGTGATTTTCAATCTCGTCCGTGACTTCCTAAACCAATTTTTCAAAATCAGTCTGTAATCCGCCTGTTTATGTGCACAATATACTTTTATTTTACTTTCCTTACTTATAATTATTCTGTACTTAGTCCCTATTACATGCATCATGCTATTCCTGTTAAGGAAATATCAGCCTTGCAAACATCTTCCTTATTTGATACAATTTGTACCGTTTGAGCTATGACTCCCTAATTGAAGGAAATCCGAGTCTTTAATTGATTCTAATAGGTATTGTTTCTATAATTGTAATCAGTATATATGTATTACATTATTTTCAAAACTATAAATTCTCTACCCTCTCTTTAGCATAGGACACGAACAAAATTCATTGTTCTGAACTTCTCTTACACACATAAGCATACTCAGTATTTTCTCTTGTTTTTCTACACATCCTCTCTCACTTCCCCTATTGACTACTGGTTACTCAGTCGGCTGAAAGCCAAGACTGAGTGATTTTGGGCTGCTCTACTATTCTACTGCTCTATACATTGCTACATGCTTGGTCTGCATACTACTGCTCTACTTCCCTGCACACTACTACTCTATATTATCTCACCCTCGACTGGTATGCCCTCTATTTGATTTACAGCTTCCAAAACAATATGTTTTTATACATACTACACTTTATCTTTTTTTTTTTATACTTCTACTTATGGTTCTGCTGCTTTCATTGCAATTAGCATGTTTCTTTCACTGATGTGATCACCTTCCCCATAGTCCAGCATGTCTACGTTTCCTTTATTTGTTTAATACAGTTCTTCCCTGCCCTCCCCCTAACCCCAGTACATTATCGGTATGTATTTACAACCCTTCCTAGCTATTAAATAACCCTGAATCTCCTTGGGATGGAGTATGACTGTTTTAAGATTGAGATATTTTCTCTGATGTCTATGCTCTTACATGTGAACTACTTGTCCCCATTTCCCTTTTTTCCTGTTTGTGTTTACTTTTCTGAACTATATGTGGTATTTTGGTTCTAAGATTGTCAAAACTGTCACATTGTTTTCCTTCAAAATTGGTTCTATACGGATCATTTTTTAAACTGTTTTCAACTCAATTTCTTTAAAAAAGAAAAAAAAACTCTATCACATTCTCACTAATCCTAGAGTTTAGGTTCTACCCCCTTCGTGTAAGCATTGCCTTGGGTACCTTTGAGTACTCATTGAACTTTAATGCACAAGGCCAGTAATTCCACACTGCACTAGTTCAATATTTTGGTAGTGTTTGGGTGCTGGTATTGGCCAAGGACACCAATGGGCCCTTAGGGAGCTTTGTCGCACCCAAACCATGGAAAAGGTTGTGAAACTTGAAAGGAGTGAGGTTGGAAGAATTGGTCCTCGTTAAAGGCTACCTATAGAATAACTTCTTATTTTTCTTTACTTATGTAATTCAACTATCATGGTTTGTAATAACTTGTAAACAACTGATTTAGTTTATAGTGAAATTGGGTGGGGCTATGCATGTTTAGTTTAAGTAATGGGTAAAAAACATGTCTATAGGACTTTACTTACCTATTTGTGCAATAGAAACCATGTATAGGACATGTATCTTACATATAGAAATCCTGCTTTAGGCTTTTTACTTTTAGATAGTTATTATACTCATTCCGTAATCATTTTTAGTAACCAACAAACAACTGTTATAAAAATTACTACTGCATTTAGAGACCATGTTTTAGGAGCTTTATGTGCAGTAGACACCATGTTACATAGGATTTTTTATTTCATCTGAGTTGCAATTGCTGAACGCCTCACCGGTTGTTTAATTTAATAACACAAGTTTGGTTAACTGCATCTTCTCTTTAAACCTGGAATTAATATTTATGTTCACCTTTTTAAGATAAGTAGGCAATACATATGACACCTAGGCAAGCTTTAGGCCTAATAAAATTGGTTGATCTTGTTTTACCAGTTTCAGACTACTCAGCCTCTTTTAACTTTCTAGACTTTGTTCCCCGTTTGCCTCTCTGAAGCTCACTCTTTTATCTCTCTATCTGGAAACCAGTTTCGTATTTATATACTCATTATTTTTTATTCTTGCTATAAAACTTTCAAACTACTGGGTTACCTTTCTACCCAGGATCACGTTATTTTGATACTTGTCTAATTAAACTATTGTATTTTCAAATCTCTACTTTCTTCAAAAATGATTTTTTAACAGTTCCCTTACCTTTACTTACTCAACTGTTTTTAGATGTATTCCTAAAAATCAAACATTCTTCAAGTCATTCAATCTTGATTAAACCTTTTGCTTTCACTGAAACTTATCTTCCCCTGGAATTCCTACTTTTAAACTCTTATCTTTTAAGACCTTAAATGCGTTTGAGATGGACTTATAACATGTTTACTTGTAAAGGGATTTGTGAGCCTCTTATTTGCCTTTGTATGGTTCCTTTATGTGTAGTCCTACTTGTTATGTATGTCGCCTAGCATTTTTTCCTTTAAACCTAAGGGTTCAGCCTATTCCTTACCTTATAGGAATAGTGGTCCTAAATACCCTCTAGGACTTATGGGATGGGACGGGTAATAGCATGCAATAAGCATTCGTGACCAATCCACGTGTTTAAATAACCTTTACGGGGTGTGAAGGGTAGAATATGGAGATGTGACCTATGCGCTAATATCACGTGCGACCACTCTTGGAGGAGTGATTGCTGTGTATTGCATTGAAGTGATCCATATTAATCGTCAACCTAGGAACCCTCTTCCTTTGTTCTCTTTCTTGAGAATTGTTTAAACCTTTCAAATTTCTGCTCTCTCTTTCTACTTACTTTCACAAGTTTCAATTTGATTGCAATGTTGTATGCAAGTCCTTATTTGAGCCTTGATTGTTTACTTGTAAAGTCACAATTGTAACATTGTCGGAACCACACTAGTGGATTTTGAGGGGTGTCTAACACCTTCCCCTCGAGATAATTTCTAGCCCTTACCCAAACTCTAGTTTTTTCAACTCAAACCCTTCTTAAAGTGTCCTAATGCACTATAATCATTAGGTGGCGACTCTCCAATTCCAAAACCCAATTCTCAAAAGGGAATAGAGTTGTCCTCCCAAATGTCGTAAACTCGATTTCGACTCTTAAAAAAAGGGGGCGTCGACAGCAGGGCGACTCTACTGGGATTTTCTTTAGGCTTTTACCATTGCATGTTATTTGTGACTTTATTGCTTCTTTATTGCTTTTACTTAAGTGTTTTTATCTATTCTGCTATGAAACTGACTTGTTTGTTTGTTTCTTTTCTTTAATGCTTTCTTTTACCGCTTTTCTTTAATACGGTTGTAATTACGAGCAATTATTGTAATTATTATCTTATGAACGTGGAAATACATGACAATCTATTTCATTCTTGTAATTGCATCTTCAACATCATATTCCACTTGTGCCAAACAAATACCATGAAAATGCTTATAATGAGCGGTTGCACTCTTCCAATATTATCACCCCCCCTAAATTTGGCAAAGGTATATTTGCAGTAAAACCAGTCGATCAGCGGTGCAGTCGACGGTTCCGTGCCTGTCCCTCTTGAGTTGTCCACTCAAGGGTACCATACCCCATAGAAACCTCACTCTTTTTAACTGTGCATGCATCATGGTCAAACCTACCCGAGTCAGTTATGTTGTCCATATGATGACTCATTAAGACAGCCTTGTCCAAAGTCCATCAGGTTTCCTCAAAACCCAAACGGACACCACCATATTCTATGAATTTATTTGGAGAACTAAATGCTCTTTATGCTAATTATTGGTTTAAATAGTCAAGTCCAGTGGGGTAAGGGCCTAACAATTTGTTTTACAAAAAAATGAGGCACGAAGTCCCCAGATTTGGCATGGTTACCAACATTCACCCAAGGCTGCTAAGTTGGTGGAAAGACCTTCACTCCAGTGATCAGACGCTCGTCCGCAAGTATTTAGGGAATTTACCTTCTCTTTTGGACATCCAGCCTGACAATAAAATTATAGAGGCTGCAACCGTGTTCTGGGATAGTGATAGATCCGTGTTCCACTTCGGGGACCTTGAAATGACTCTTTTGCTCGAGGAAATAGGAGGGTTAGCTGGTATTCCTTGGGAGACTCCGGGTTTGCTTTTGCCAGAAAATCGCCAGGGTAGGGGTTTCCTCAAGATGATGGGATTAAAGAAAAACCCAGACTTAACCTCTTTTAATAACTCTTACATTTCATTCGACTATCTGTACGAGAGGTACGGCCATAGCAAGTCATACCGCACTTATCCAGATGAATTTTCCCTTACCTCATTGGGGCATATCCACAGGAGGGTCTTCGTCTTTATATTCTGCTTTTTAGGAATCATAGTGTTCCCCATGAAGAAGGTTAGGATCCACACCAGACTAGCCATGGTAACCAAGACTTTGATGGAAGGAATTGGCGGGCAGACTTTCAGCATAGTACCTATGATCATTGCTGAGATATATCGAGCCCTGGACAGCTCCCAACGAGGGGCCAATCATTATGAGGGTTGCTACTTATTAATCCAGCGCTGGCTCATGGAGCACCTCCAGAAGGGTGAATACCGGCAAGAGATTCTGCGCAGAGACTGGAATGATCACATTGCCTTCCATCAGCCAAGGCGAATGAATTATATGTCTAACATGTTCGCTCAGCCAGAGGACGCTGGAGGATGGGTAGAGTTATTTGAAAATCTGAAAGAAGACCAAGTGCAGTGGATGTTCGAGTGGTTCCCTATGGAAGAATTCATTGTCCAGTCTCGGGA
The DNA here is from genome assembly GCA_026770625.1 of Nicotiana glauca. NCBI lineage: Eukaryota > Viridiplantae > Streptophyta > Magnoliopsida > Solanales > Solanaceae > Nicotiana > Nicotiana glauca. The sequence goes on along the minus strand of MU780414.1, from coordinate 10,979 downwards.
CGTACTATTTCTCATACTCATTGGTCTGAGGGGAACTTATCCCTATGTCCCTCTCCGAGTCATAAGGCAGGCAAGAAGAAAGCAAGTCATACAAAGGGTCGACATGATGAGTCACTTCAGGGCTGACTTCCAGGACGATGATAGCCCTCGCAAATGCCAAGCTCAGTACATGTGGCACTGCAAAATCATCTTGGGGAAAGATTCTATTGAGCCAGATAGGTGTAACGCCGGCTATGCACCACACTATTCGGGTTGGTTGGAAGAAAATCATAATAGTTTGGGTCAACCCGGGTTCATTTGAGGTCATAGGTTCATCGACAAAAAGGCTGAGGCACGGGTTAAGTACAACCAACTACGCAAGAGAATTCGAGAATGTGAAAGCGAGCACCAGGAAATACAAGAAGCCCATCAGAAGTTGATTGAAGAGTGGAAAGATATGGCTGTCAGCGCCAACAAGCGACTGGGGTATTTGGAGCGGGGTCTAGTGGAGCTGGAAAGAAAGTTAATCAAGAGGATTGAAGACTGTCAATACGCTGAGGGAAATGCGAGCGGACATCTGGCTCGAGCTTATCTGCTGTTAGGACTGCGCGAGCTGGTGAAGATGTACGATGGGGAAAACGATGCCGAGTCTTGGAAAGGTCCTTCTGGGACCAAGTAGTTAGGATTCTTTTCTTTTTGCTTTTAATGTAATAAGGCCGATAGCCATTAGTGATATTTTACTTTCCGTTATTTAGTGTCATTTTAGGATTCATCTTATTTTTATCAATAAAATGAGGCATTTAGCATTATAAGTTCTCCAAAACTATTTGTCGCTAGGCCTACCTCGGGCACAACGAGGTACCCATATTAGGACACGATTTATATTCTTGCACAATGTGTTTAATTATTGCAACGTTTTCTTCTCATAACCTGCACTAACTTGTTACCTTTTTGTTTTTACTTTTGTTTTATTCCCCTCCCCAAAAGGTTAGTTCGTGCACTCTGGCATCATCATCATACTCTACGAGATCCAAGGGCCCTCCTACTCCTCCGAGTCCTATCAGAAACAAGAACAAGGCTAAAATAGAAGACTTGAACAACATCAGAAAGGAGAACTCGGGTGAACGAACAGAGGTTACTCAGGGTAGCCAGATCTCCAAGGAAAGTGCTGCCCAACTTGAGCAGAAGTTATTGAACTTTCAAGAAGAACTGGATCAAGTTCGGAACCTAGAAAACTTGACATTTTCCCTTACCACTCCCGATATCAACTTCCCCAATACCCAAAATGTCGCACCTCCACAGAACACCCCACAACCACAAAAACAACCCACTCATACTTGTCACACCTCCTTTTTCCGCTACTACACCCTCGAGGAGAGGTATAATAATGGAGTTTTTTCACTTAAAGGACAATCGAAACGGGATTTATTATTAAAATTCATAGTCACCACTTGGGAGATTAATGGTGTCCCAAGTCACCGTTTGAATCCCGAACCGAGGAAATTATGACTCTGTTAACAGTACGCGAACTAGAAATCCGAGTAAGGAATTCGGTTAACCCGGGAGAAAGTGTTAGGCATTCTCGAATTCTGTAGTTCTAGCAAGGTTGCTCAGCTGTTGTATTTGATTTTATCTAATTTCAAAACATGTTCTAACTTATTCCTTTTATTAGTAAACCGCTTTTATTATTTATATTTTTTTTAATTTTTAACAAGAATTGCAATGTTGTAAAAATGCATCTCGAACCACGTCACACCAGTGCACACGTGGCTTTTGACACTTTCGACTTTGTTGAGATTTAGATTTGGGTCACATAAATGTTCACCTGTATTTAGGAAGGTAATATTATTAAAATACGTGCCTAAAAGCAACTACGCAATTATTATCTTTTTGAGGGACAGTGAAATTCGCTAAACGGTCCATCCTGAAGTCTAAGTATTTTTGGTATAGCATTTATCGAGGGCCCGCATTTGTATTTCAATTGGCGAGGCTCGTCTCATTTATTGTTTAAAAGGAAAAATCTAAAGCAGACTATGATTTTCTATTTAGTTTGTCTCTATCAATAAAAGTGAAAACCTAATTAATTAACATATTTGAAATATCCAAGAGTCTATAAGCCAATTCCCCACAATTAGGCCCAAATCGAAGCAAAGAAATTGCTATTATTGGAGGCCCTTTGATTTAGATCTATTACAAAATTGTGGTCAATTCACTGGGACTGTTTCAGCGTTGGGCCTTACCCATGCAAATTCTAGGCCCAAACATTAATTAACAGGGCTGTCCAGTTTAGCCTACACGTGAATCAAAGCTAAATCCCAGTAGGTTGGCTCAACACTTGAATCTAAGCCCATCAATTTAATCCACCTTTTGCATACATCTCAGCTCGTGTATTTTAACAAACATCACATACTTATTTTGAAATTTTTACAGTTAATTGATCGCAAGCATTATACCTCATGAAATCTATTTCAAACGGAACCTAGAAATGAATTTAATGAAATGAACTAGTCAATTTTAAAACTACCAGTTGTATGTGATTTCTGTAGTTGTGAGCATGCTACTTTCAAAAAGTCAAACAGGCTAATACGAGTACTTATAACAGGACTGAATTAACAACACTAAACTAAGTCCTTACTCTAGATTTAATTGCTGTATTAGGACAAAACAAAATTAAACACTTCAAACTAGCAAATCTAATAGAATGTCCACATAATTATAATAGTTCAGCAGTCCTTAGTTACAGATCCAAATAGTCAAATCAGTACAAACAATTCTAGGTCATACAGTTCCTAATTCAACACAATTTAGACAAACTAAAATTGAATAATTCGACTTCATTTCACATGAACATAAATCTGCAATTACACTTCAATTCACTTCAATCCGATATTAAATCAATGAACTCAAGTGTGTACCTGGAATTGGAATACAAAATGAAGAGGAATTAGAAATCAACTGAGGCAATAAGAGCAGGCATCAGCAATTTGAGCACAAAACAGCCACAATTACACCACAATTTCAACCCAGAAATCACTTCAGATTGCAGAGATGTTTTAAAATCAAATAGAACCACTAAATCAGCTCAAATTCAACTTGAATGTCTCAAATTCACTCGAAAAACCAACCACTAAACTTTTGAAACTTTTAGCAAACTAGAAGAATAAGAATCAATAGCTAGAAATCAAAATTAACTTGAATATTCTGATGGAACAGTGATATTTTGGATTTTTCTAATGATTTTTTAGCATTTTTTGGAGTTTTTTTTTTATGTTTTGAATTTCGAAAATCTGATCTGAGATTTGAAGAGGAAATTGGGGATGGAAAATATGGAGGTTCCAAACTTCCTATACAAGGCAAAATGAATGCCTATTTATAGGCAAACTTAGGGTATAACTTCAGATTTTTATTTTACTCTTTAGTCCCTATTTTATTTCTATTTTTTTTACCTCTTATTTCTGACTTGTAGTACAAGTAAGTACTTCTAATTTGCTGAAGTCTATACTAAAGTTTATTCTAGAAGGTTCTATACCCATTACAATTCCTATACTACCCTTACCTCATTTCAAAAATTATCAAATCTGATTAAACTACCCCTTTTCAATGCCCAAACTACCCTTTAACTATGATGTAATTACTATTCTAACAAATTAGCCTACTTTATATGCCCAAAATGCCCCTGAAGGGCCTCTGAAACTATTAGTATAATATAGCTATATCCAAACCAAGTCTTAAACTCTAATAAAGCCCCCACTTGATACTAACCAAACTAAACAACTAATTAAGCTAACTAATCAAAGAACAAATTCAGTGTGGACTTCAATTTTAACAAGAACAAATAGTTTATAAAAATATTCAACTGAAACCAATCAATTAAACTAATTAAACCTTAATTAACACCTAGCAGTTATACTAACGATTGACTGAGTAAAACTAAAAAAAGGCTAATTAAACCTTTATTAACACCTAATGAATTGACTGATTAAAACTGAACAAACGAAACAAACAGAATGAAATTCACATGATCATGCATTAATTGACAGAAATTTAGCAAGGGAATTACTAATTAAACTATTCGAAAACTAAAACTACACTTAGTTAAAAGATATAACAAGAATTGAACTAATCAAAACTAGAAATGGGAAAGATGACTTACTGATACAGAAACTCCGGCCAGCCAAATCATCTGAATCCTTCCAAGATTCCTGACGTGTAACATCCCTAATCGTGTGTTTTCAAAAGAAAATATATGATTAGGGATATTACGGTCCGAAATCATAAGGATTTTGAATTAGGGTTCTTGGTCGGAAAATTTTAAATGGATATTTGAACGGCTATGACCCGATTCGAGGCAACTGGCTATGGAGGTTGTGTAGAGGAGGCCAAGGCGGTCCTGTGGTGTGATTTTGGTGGTATTTGGGCAAGGTAATGATTTGGCCGGAGAAATTAAAAATCAAGATTCGAAGGTTTCCGGCAAGATTTGAAAGAAACTAAAGGTCGGAATGGGAAGAGGGATTCATGGAGAAGCTATGGTGTTTTTCTGGTGGTCATTGGCGTAGGTGGTGTTCACCGGCGGTAGGGTTCCGGCGGTGAAAACGACACTGTTCGGGGAACTAGGCTAGGATTCGAGGAAAATAGAAGGCATGGTTGGAAAGAGGAAGGAAAGGGGAGATTTTGGTGTTAATTTGGATTGAAAAATATGCAGGCCGACGCCGTGAGGCTATTTCCGACGGCGGAGCACGGCGGGGTCTGGCGAAATTATGACGGGACGACTGAGATGAATAGTACGAGGAAGAAGAGTGAATTTGTTAAGGTTATGATAATTTGGACATTTTTATGTAATATGTATATTAATCAAGAGCCGTTGGATTAGGAAAATTGAAAGCCTCAGATTAAGAGCCGTTAAAACGGCGTCGTTTGCGTTAAGGGGTGGAATGCAGACCAGTTTGGGGCTTGGTTGGGCCTGGTCATGGGAAGGGGGTTTAATTCCCTTGGGATGGGGTTATCGATCCCAAATGAGCAGCCCACTTGTTTTATTTTCTTTTTGTTTGTTTTCTTGTATTTTATTTACTTTGCTTTTGTATTTTTTTTTTTTGTATTTTTGTATTTATTTATTTCTTCTAATTTTATAAAATGCTAAAATAAAACCAAAAACAAATTGACTCTAACAATTATATTTCTTAATTTCCAATTATAGTAATTCCTAATTTAAATTCAACCTAATACAAATTTAAACTAAAAATGACAAAAATATTATTTTTTGCTATTTTCCTCCTATTTTGTTCTAGAATAAATTAATACTAATTAATACTAAAAATGTGAAATTAAATCCCTAAATGCAAATGCATATTTTGGTATTTTCATATGAATTATCATGCAACCAATTAACACAAAAAATTCAACAAAATTCACAAAAAATTGTAAAATCATTTTATTTGAAACTTTTGGAATAATTTGCTTAGGGCAAAAATCACGTGCTCACAGCTGCCCCTCTTTGCCTGGAAACACGAAGAGTTTTCGTGCAAAGACAAGTGAGCGGAAATGAGCGATTTTTGCCCGTTCTCATATTCCGCGTGAAACATTTTTTGAAAGAGTTGACCGTACCCTGCTTCAGAGGCTGCCTACATATCCCGGGCTAAACAGGAATCAGGTCAGTGTAGTTCAGGAATGTCTGGTAACTGGGACTACCAGGAGCTGTGATTTCACTGTTATTGTTGTTGCTACTGCTCATTGACCTCCTTATTACACCGTGGTAAAACAAAAGAAGCTAGCCTAAGCTATGCTCTATGAGTTACAAAAGATCCTATCTATGTCTTCAAACTTGATCTTGTGTCGCCTTGAACTTGTAACTTGTGTTCTTCCAATGGAATTCTTGTTGTTGCCTTAACGAAGTTTTGTCATTCCTCTTGTTGATGCTTAACTACTACAATTTGAAATATGTGTCCATTTTTCAGGTGGGCTCCTGCTTATGATGCTTGAAAAGTATTCCATTGTTCTCCAGGTGGGCTCCTGCTTGCGATGCTTGAAACGTATTCCCTTGTTATCCAAGTGGGCTCCTGCTTGCGATGCTTGAAAAGTATTCCCTTGTTCTCCAGGTGGGCTCCTGTTTGCTATGCTTGAAAAGTATTCCCTTGTTCTCCAGGTGGGCTCCTGTTTGCTATGCTTCAAAAGTATTCCCTTGTTCTCCAGGTTGGCTCCTGTTTCCTATGCTTGAAAAGGTATTCCCTTGTTCTCCAGGTGGGTTCCTGATTGCGACAAAATAGACAAACAAAGAAAATTTTTCTGCCCCAGTCTGGTGACTGGGCACATCATGTTATCAGATATTAAAATTAAAGGCTAAAATTTGGATTGTACTTCCCTTGTTTTCCCGGTGGGTGCCTGACTGCTGAAACTTGAAAAGGATTCCCTTGTTCTCCAGGTGGGCTCCTGATTGCTGAACTTTGAAATGGATTCCCTTGTTCTCCAGGTGGGCTCCTGCTTGCTGTCTTTTCAAAAGTATTCCCTTGTTCTCCAGGTGGGCTCCTGCTTACAAAGGAAACTTTCTGCCCCTGTTTTAATCAAAGAAGATTTGTTAATATAAAATGGTGGTTAGCTGCTGGCATTCTTGTTGGCCATGTCCCTGCTTCCGACTTTGCTCTGACTTGCTTCCTTGGACTTGTTTTGAAATGCCTCGACTTCCCGGCCGACCTTCAATCCTCTGACTTTTGATGACCCAAATGTTTTACCCCGTATTACTGTTCCGGTATTTTTTCCCCTTCTTGTGACACTTTGCTTCTCCCTTATAACTATCTGATTATTCCACTGATGGGATTTTCATTGGTCCTTCATGTTTTACTTTCTTTTGATATGTCTCAACCTTGTTGTGCCGTACAACTGGGAAGCTGGTAGTTAGCTTTGACATCCTTCGGAACTGACACTGAAACGTCTTATAGACAGACTTTAAAAGAATGAAATGCAATGACCTCGAGTGTTGAGGATAGAAAGACTCTGAAAATGAATGATTTGTAATGAAGAGAAAAGGATAGGACTTATCTGAGTGGAAAGGCTGATTCCTTTGATCGTGCCATGCATTTTGGATTAACCAGCCTAGTCTGTCCCACCAATCAACTTTCAATTGCCACATTTGCTGTTTCATACTTCTGCAACCCGCCTATCGCCAAAACCCAATCCTTGCTTGTTTTGCCATGTTTCGATCACCTTTCAACCACAGACTTCTTTCATTTTCCCACCTGAAAACTCACTTTCGCCTTACGGTGCCCGTGAGGATTTTCACCAATAAGACTCTCTTATTTTTAATATCTCTCAAACTCCCTTCGCCTTACAGTGCCCGTGACGGTTTTCACCAATAAGACTCTCTCATTTTTATTTCTCTCAACTCACATCCCCTTATGGTGCACGTGAGGGTTTTCACCAATAAGACTCTTTCATTTACATTGTTTTCCTTTTGGCGCCAGAGTGTTGTCCCCAACATGCATCACTTTACCTGCTCGTATTGGCATTTCTTAAAAATTGATTAGAAGGTCTTTCTTTGGACCGTAATGTGGCTTTTGGATAGGTTTCAGAAAGAATGGTATAGAGGCTCAAAATAATTCAACGTGGGTTCAAAATTACAACTTTCGGAATCATATTTCTTGCAACAAACACAACTTCTGTCCTAGTTTCCTTCTTGGGGGTTTTTGGACTTTTCTTTTGTTGTGACTGAACCTCAGAGAGGCTGCCTACGTACCCTTTCGGGATCAAGTCAAACGTAGTTCAGGTCATAAAAATTGCTTCGTTGTTGCGATTTTTCCTTTCTTCCATTCTTCTTTTCTTTCTTTTTCATTTCTTCTCCTTTCTTTTTTTTTCTTTTCTTTCTTTCTTTTCTTTCTCTTTTTCTTTTCTTTATTTTCTTTCTCTTTTTCTTTTCTTTTCTTTTCTCTTCTTTTCCACTATTTTTCTTTTGTTTCTCTTTTCTTTTCTCTTCTTTTTCACTATTTTTCTTTTGTTTCTCCACTTAATTTCACCGCTTGGATTTTTGAGTTTTGTTATTGATTCCGAAAGAGGTGTACGAAAGAAAATAAATCTCAAAGGGATAACAAAGGATAAAGTGTTTGGATAGCAGGACAAAATGCCTTCGTTATTTCAAATTCAAAACATGCCAAATACAATTAGGTACATAAATAAAGAAATCATACATAATATCTCTTGACTGCATCAGAGTTGATACCTATTTCTACACATTTCCCTTCCACATCTGTTAGATACAATGCACCATTGGACAACACTCGGGTTACAACAAATGGCCCCTTCCAGTTAGGGGCGAACTTTCCTTTTGCTTCAGCCCAGTGAGGTAGGATATGTCTCAACACCAATTGCCCTACTTCAAACTTCCGCGGACGCACTTTCTTGTTTTATGCTCTTGCCATTCTCTGTTGATATAACTATCTGTGACATACTGCTGCCAATCTTTTTTCATCAATCAGGCTCAATTGTTCCAAACGGGCTTTGACCCATTCATCATCATCAATTTCTGCTTCAGCAATAATTCGAAGGGATGGTATTTCAACTTCTGCAGATATCACCGCCTCTGTACCATATACCAATGAATAAGGAGTTGCCCCTACTGAAGTGCGCACAGTAGTGTGATAGCCTAACAAAGCAAAAGGTAATTTCTCATGCCATTGCCTGGATCCTTCCACCATTTTCCTAAGTATCTTCTTGATGTTCTTGTTAGCTGCCTCGTCTGCTCCATTCGCCTTAGGACAATATAGGGTGGAATTGCGGTGTGTGATCTTAAACTTTTGGCATATTTCTGCCATCAGATGGCTATTGAGATTGGCACCATTATCTGTGATAATCACCTTCGGAATTCTAAATCGACAAATGATATTTGAATGCACAAAATTGACCACCGCCTTCTTGGTCACTGATTTGAAAGTTTTTGCCTCAACCCACTTAGTGAAATAATCAATGGCTACTAGAATAAACCTGTGCCCATTAGATGCTGCTGGCTCAATTGGCCCATGACATCCATCCCCCAAGCAACAAAGGACCATGGTGCCGACATTGTGTGCAATTCAGATGGAGGAGAATGAATCAAATCTCCATGTACTTGGCACTGATGACACTTGCGTACGAAACTGATGCAATGTCGTTCCATAGTGAGCCAATAATATCCTGCTTGAAGAATCTTCTTGGCCAATACATATCCACTCATATGAGGTCCACAAACTCCTGCATGTACCCCGGTCATGATAGCTATAGCCTGTGTAGCATCCATGCACCTCAATAAACCAAGATCTGGAGTTCTTTTGTACAGCACGCCTCCACTAAAGAAAAATCCGCTTGCTAAGCGTCTAATGGCTCTCTTTTGGTCCCCTGTGGCCTGTACCGGATATACTCCCATTTGCATTCTTTTATATCATGAAACCACGGCTCTCCATCAAGCTCTTCCTCCACCATGTTACAATAGGCATGCTGATCTCGAACCTGAATCTGCAATGGGTCCACGTATGCCTTAACTGGATGATGCGACATCGATGCCAAAGTGGCTAAAGCGTTAGCAACTTCATTATGAATCCTTGGAATGTGCCTGAAATCTATTGACTAAAATCGTTGACAAAGTTCATGCAAACATTGCTGGTACGGTATGAGCTTTAAGTCTCGTATTTCCCATTCTCTCTGAATCTGGTGTACCAAAAGATCCGAGTCACCCATGACCAAGACCTCCTGGATACCCATATCTATAGCCAACCTCAAACTCAGGATACATGCCTCGTATTCAGCCATATTATTGGTGCAGTAAAAGCGAAGCTGAGCTGTAACAGGGTAGTGCTGCCCTGTCTCAGAAATAAGTACCGCTCCTATCCCAACGCCTTTGGCATTGGCAGCCCCATCAAAGAACAACTTCCACCCTGGTTTTTCATCTAGTTCCGATTTCTCAATATGCATTGTCTCCTCATCAGGAAAGTATGTTTTCAAAGGTTCATATTCATCATCAACTGGATTCTAGGCTAAATGATCAGCCATTGCTTGTGCTTTCATCGCCGTACGGGTCACATAGACGATATCAAACTCCGTGAGCAAGATTTGCCACTTTGCGACCCTCCCTGTGGGCATGGGCTTCTGAAAAATGTACTACAATGGATCCAGCCGTGAGATGAGATAGGTAGT
>MU780411.1:92828-129742 GCA_026770625.1 Nicotiana glauca | reverse complement strand
ATATATATATATATATATATATATATATATATATATATATATACCTACAAGGTGTTTGATAATATGCCTAAATGACATAAGTTATAAAATTTATTACTAATATTAGCCCTATTGAATGTTGTATTGTAGATTGAAGTTGCTTAAGTGTATTGGATCGTTGTAGTATCATTAAGGGGCGAATTTGAGATATGTATGGTTAACTTTAACTCTTGTAGAATCCCCTTGTTGTGACGAGCATACAGTATGTGTACCTTGTATGAAAATATGTGTATTGGTTGTCTTAGTTGATTTCCACACCACCAAGTTATATGTGATTGTGAGAAGTGATTTGATGTGCCTACCTTATTATGTGTAAAGTTTGTAAAGGCTTGAGGATGCCGACATAGAAGTATGTGTTAACGAATGATAGAATGTTAATGTGTCCAAATGTGGGAATGTGTATAATGGCTAAAAACCCTGCATGTTAAGTAATGAAAGAGGGTATTGTGAAATGACGTAGATAATGTGAACGATTACGACAATACCTTGTACATAAATTACTGCTTGGTGACAGTTATGGTGCGTTGGGCTCAAATGTATGAATTGTTGAAATTAACTTGTGTTTCCTTAAAATAATGGAAAGAAATCGTGATCGATGCAAAATCGAAACAACTGTGGTAATAACATATATGGCTTGTCATGGGAAATTATCGTTGTGACTTAAATGGCATATGAGCGGTTGAATATGATGGAAATGGTATTGATGGTTATGGAAATTCTTAGTGAATTATTGTTGTTGTTGTTGTTATTGCTGTTGTTGTTGTCCCTTGTAAATTGTTGTTCTTGTTGTTGTTGTCCCTTGTGAATTGTTGTTGTAGTTGTTGTTGTTTGTGAATTGTGATTGTTCGGTGGGATCGGGTTGCGTGCCGCAACACAAAATGATAAATTGTGGGTTGGGGTGATAAGGGTGGCCGTGGTAATAAGGGTGGCCGAGATAATAAGGATGGAATGTGAACATAATGATAAATTATGGGTTGGGGTGATAAGGGTGGCCGAGGTAATAAGGGTAGAAAGTGATCGAAATTACTAAATGGATTGAAGCAGGTGCTTACGAAAATATCGGATAATGAGAAGTGATCGATTTTATATGGGACCACATCGCCTACCGATTTGGAATATCAAAAGAACTTGCTTGTGACAATGAGCCACAGTTCATAGGGTCCAAAGTCATAAAGTTTTTGGAAGAACTGAAGATCAAACGAATTACATTCCATACCACCCGAGTGCTAATGGACATGCGGAGTCAACCAATAAGGTAATTAGTCAAAACCTTGAGAAGAAGTTAGAAGATGCTAAAGGAAAGTGACCAGATGAGATACTGGGTGTGTTATGGGCGTATCGAACCGCGACGAAGTCGACGAAGTCGAGCACAGGTAAAACACCCTTTTCACTAATACACATTTTAGAGGCTTTGATGCCGGTGGAAGTGAGGGAACCGACCAAAAGGTTTTCCCAAGCAACTGAAAAGGTGAAACTAGATTTGCTTGAAGAGCAATGAAATATGGAAAATATGAGGATGGTGTCACAAAAGCAAAGGATGGAAAGATATTACAACCTCAGAACAAATCTATGATATTTCAAAGTTGGGGATTTGATAAAAGGTAACTCAAAATACTCGGGAACTTAATGTCGAGAAGCTGGGACCAATATGGGAAGGACCTTACCAAGTTTCAATCGACAAAGTTTTGTATGAATTGGAAAGTCAAGATGGAGTTAAATGGCAAAGCAATTGGAACATGACTCACCTTAAAAGGTATTATTGCTAAAGATCCTTGCTGGTGTTGAAAGTACGCGCTGCACTCCTTTTCCCTTTGTCCAGTTTTTGTCCCAATTGGGTTTTTCTAGCAAAGATTTTTAATGAGGCAGCAATGTAAAACATACTACGAAGGAACGATCATCAGCAATGATGCTTTATATGAGATGCAATTTGTAGATAATCATTTGCCTTCACTGGTGAATCAACAACCGTAAGCTCTATTGCCTTCACTTTAACATGAGTAACTATAGTTTTGTGTAGATCAGTTTATGTGGAAAACAACTTGTGGATGGCTAAATAATCTTTCGCTCGATAGCATACCTCATCTCCCAAAGCTTTCATTTTAATGAGGCAGCAATGTAACTACGAAGAAAGGGTCAAGACTTCTAGTGTTTGAATTCTAATACTTAGCATACGAACACTGGGGTGGGTGGCGAACATGACTAGGCACTAAAAGTGTTACGAAGACTGGGGACTATTAGACCCGAGATTAATATCTTATCAAGACCGGGGACTGCATGATCAGTCTCGTAGAAATAAGTTGTGCAAGTTAGCCACATGTATTGACAACTTTATTTATTTAAGAAAATGAATGTTTATGTTAATGTACTTTTAAAGATGGAGGAAATAAATTAAATTCCTTTTATTTTTATCTTATTTCTTGTCCGAATGATGAGTTAATTTATTTTATAGTTTGAAAATTAACAAAAACTTCAAATTCTTGTTCCAGAATGAACATGAGATGCCCTCTTCAAGAGCAACGTAAACATAAAGTCCCTCTCTTATGAAACCCTTATAGTCAAAGGGTAGATTCGAGAAGTATTTGTGCATGGAGTCAAAAGCTATTAGATTTGAATAAATTTTCGAAGTTTTGTTAGTTAAATGAAAAAGAATATATTTTGCACAACACTTAAGAAAAAGAGTTTTTTTATTAATCAAAATGCCAAACTCAATCAATGAGTTTTCGCATAGCTAAAAGTAAAGAAAAAATATAGCACATTAGTTCTTGCTGCCAGAACCCAAAGGGAGAAGATTCTTCATTTTCTTTATCGGGGGAAGGATTTTCAGCTTCCCATTCAAGGCCTTCATCTTCTTCAGTCTCTCCTTCGGTTCCCAAGTACTCAGAGTTAATATACGAAAAGTCAGAAGAAACGGGCCGTGTAGGGGGTTCTCATGAGCAGTTGTCTCCAGCTCCCAGGCCTTGACAATGAATTCGTCAATATTTGTAATGCCTTCTTTGGCCTCTTCCGAAGTCTTCCTCTTCATATGGTATATGGAGTAAGTCTACTCGAAGAGGAGAGAATCTTCTTGATCTTGGAGTTTGGCTCGGTGTTTTTCAATATTTGATTGAAGCTTTACATTTTCAGCTTTAACAATGCTGATTCTGGAATAAAGATCAACATTTGTTGTGGCATGAATTTGATTATGCTCCATGATTCTTTTGAGACTTTCCTTAATCCTTGCTCTTTAATCCTCGACAGCATTGGCCTTCTCAGTTTTGGAGTGTAAGCTAGCTTCCAAATTATTAAATTGCTCCATCAAAGCAGAGTCGTTTGGCAGCTGCAATGAAGGTGTCATGCAGTTAAGCCCACTTAGATTTTGCTTCCTTAAAGTTGTCATGTAGCTGGGTGGTTTCTTGGCTGTGAGCCATTCTATCTTCCTCTGATTTCTGCAACCAAGCTTTGAGAAAATCTATTTGAGCAATACTTGCTTCTAACACTGGGAGGCGCTCGACAAGCTGATTCTATTCGCCTAAAAGTTGATCTCGTTCCTACGTAAGCTCTTGCTTGTACAGAATCTACATTTGCAGGCCCCCAGAAGCAACAAGGTTGGCCTGGAAAAGGTTAGCATTAAAGTTATTGATGCAAAATATAAATTGAAAGAAGATAGAAGAAAGTTAGATTGCTACCTGCACCGAGCAATGCATGCAATTATTTATTAGACACTCCATAGTAAGAGAGTCCCCTTTACTCCAATCTTTTTCTGTGGCTAGTGACTTCAGGTAATTGGCAAGCTTCACCGGCTTGGAAAAAAAATATATGGCACTCAATAAATATCGAAAGAATGATACTTCTTTTTCTATGAGGGTCCTGAGTGGGTGCCGAGTAAGTACTTCCCAAATTTTCATGGTTGGATGACCATGGAGAAGGAGCACTTTCTATTTGTTAAGCCTGGGGCGGTTGAGAAGAAGCAACTGGTGTAGATGGAGAGGTAATAGTTATCAGCTCAGAAGTTGATAGTGGAGGAAGGTTAGGAATTTAACTCCTTTGAACAGAAGCAAATGTGGGAATTTGAAAACGCGATGAAGCATTTCAACTATTTCCATTTTCCCCCAAAGTTCTTGAACTTGTACTGGTGGTAGAGTTTGAAGCTCTCCCGGCTGAGCATTCGGTTGAGTGGATATCTTTTTCTTCTTTGGAGAAGGAGACTCTTCATCATCGGCTCTTTCTTTATCATCAAGGACCATTGTGTCCAATATGGTTGGTATTTCCTTCATTCTCTTTTCCTGAGTCCCAGTCGGGGAGTTATGTTTCCTCTTTGGTTTTTTGTTTTTTAACTGGAGACTCTGGGAGGAGGTACCTCACTGGAAGTGTGAGTAGATTCGCGAGCTCTCCTTCGGTTAAGGACACTCTACAGTAACAATTCGGCTTCCATCTTTTTTCAAATCCTCAATGTCGGGGAAAACGATGGATCCCTTTGAAAGTCTTGTGTGATACAAGAAGATAGTTAATTGTTTCTAAGATATATTGAAAGATTGAAAGAAGGGAAGAAGAATTCTTACTTACCATGGTTTTTGTCTTTCCACCTATATTTGGGAGCCACTTCTTTCCACATTCAAGCCTCTGGTGTAATAATATCTAGAATTTTCTATACCCATTGCGCCAAATCTTGAACCCGTGGTGGCTTCCTGTGAGTAGCTGGGAAAAGGTGAATACAAAATTCGCAGCAAAGGAAGTTGTTTTCAATACAAGGAAAAAAAAGATACTGGAAGACTTACGGAAGAGATTCCATGATTCAGGAAAAGTAGTTGTTGTGGCCAGAAGAATATCCTTGGTAGCAATGATAACAAACCGTTCCATCCATCCACAGTCATTTTCATCATCGATGTTGATGATAAGGGCATGGTGACCGCATGTGCTAAGTTTTAGCACACCCCCACAAAAAATCCTTGGGAAGTAGAGTTTTATCATATGTGCAAGAGTCAAGGTTTCCCTAGTCTCAGAACACAATTGGGGAAGGTATGCCACCGTACGCCACACAGATGAGCCTACTTGTGCCAAACATATCTGGTACCAGTGGTAAAATTCTAAGATTATTAGGTCGATTCCTTGACTCTCTCCCAAAGTGAAAGGGTATGTATAAACATACATGAACCCTGGTTTGGAGGAGGTGACCCTTTCCACCTCACTAGGGGGTAAGGATTCCAATGTGGTCCAATTACACTTATCATTCATGACATTGATGCTAGGAGGACGCATGGAAAAAGAATACCTATTAACAGGCTAGTGTCTGTCACTTTAGGGATTTGCATGTTCTTTTTGTTCTTGAAGGTCAGATTTCATGCTAAGGTGAAGAGGTATGATGGTGTTTATGGTTGGAGGTTCAGACACGACATCAACCTCTTTTGTTATATTCTTCTTTGGACCTCCACCGAAGAGAAGGCTAGAGTTTTTGAAGGCAGCAGTGTTAGAAGATATGATGATAAGAAATTTATGAAGAAATTTTTTATTGAGAAAGGTGAAGTTTGCAGTAGGATTCTAAAGTAAATCAGAGAAGAAGAAGAAGTTGTAAAAAGTAAAGAATAAAAATGAGGAGTAGTGGAGAAGTTATAGACGGCAAAAATTTGGTCATAATTACTTCGAGAACTGACAAAAGTATTTGTTAAATCGTGGGGTAACACATGTTTGAGTCATTAAATGCGGAGAGACGTACGTCCTTTCAAACGTCATAAACTGTTCAAAAACTTGCCTGCTAAGGAAAATGGTTTTCTCTACTTCCCGGTGACACTAACAGTAGAGAGACTATCTATATACAATTAAATTTGTTTCTAACAGTTGGATGAATGAAGCGATTACACATGGAATTGGATACAGGTAGGATGTGAGTCAAAAAATAGCCAATACAGGTTGCAAGCATGTGACATGTGCTGGATGAGTTTTGAAGACAGAGTAGCCAAAGGCAAAGGTTCAAAATATTAACATGGGGTAGCATTTAATGGGCGGCCGTTACAGAGAATATCTGTTTCTGTAGCCAACAGTTATGCAATCATCAATGACAGTTTTATTCTCATTCAAGGGAAGCTTGATTTGGGGATAGTGTCTCCCTAAATAAAGCTATAAGTAGGAGAATTAACATCCGTTGTAGACACAAAATATTCTGTACACAAAAGCTACATTCTGCTCTCATTTTATAACACTATACTCAGTCTTAATTCTTGAATATTGTTCTAACTTTTGCCACCAGAAAGGCTAAGTTCATAGCCAGGATTGTATTGTATTTCCTCTAATTTCATTTCATAATCTTATTTTTGTTCTTAGTTATTTAATATTTTCAGGTCAAATCTATTCACTTGTCATAAAACCACGCTATAAATTCAGCTATACCGTTTTATGGGTAAACAATTACAAAGTTCAAAACACCTAACTTGAAAATAGCCAAATGTTCAACAATATACACAAATTTATGCCTCTACTCGACTTATTTCTACTATTCTAAGGCAAAGTCCTCATTTTGTATAATGAATTTTTATCAGATATTGATATTCAATTTAAAGTATGTGTATTTATATGCATGTTACCTAGCATTTTGCTTATATTTTGTGAAATTTGGATGTATAATGTAATAATTTATTCTAATTCATTATATTTTTATTAGGAGTCACTCAGAGGCAATGTGGGATGAAAGTGTATGATTTGAAGCAAAATGAGAACAAAGCAAAAAAATGGGCCAATGTAGCGCCCAAGGTACGCATCACGCTACCCGTGGTGCAGATTACAATCCTGAAGTTTTTTGGCATAGCTCAGTGCCAGGGCTAGCACGACGAGCTACCATGGACGCTGTATGACGGGACACTCTCCTATTTCTCTTGGGATAAGATTTTGACGGCCCTACACACCCTAACTCGTATAAAAATAAGATTAAACCTATTCTATATGGGAGATGCCACTTTGCGAGAAAAATACAAGAACAGAACAGTCGGGAGCAAGGATTCTCAGTTTTTCTTCATTTTTCTTAGTATTTTCAACTATTAAACACTTATGAAATTGTTTAACCATATCATGAGTGGCTGCAGACCTCTTTATTCTGGGGTTATGGGTGATTATTGACTATTGTAGTTGACCGTTGATTGCTTTGATTGGTTTATCATATTAATTTATTTATTCAATCTTGCACTTACTTATTCTATTTTGTAGCTAACAATAGAATACTATCTACGAATTTATAATTAAACTTAAAAGTGGGAACTATAGATTGCATATAAGATCGAATAGAGTAAGTTCTTGAATCCGGGCATCAGAGAATAGATTTGCAATTAGGATAGACATATTCTAGTTGCCTTACTTGGTTATTCAATTTTCACTGGAAATCTACATGCATTATTGTTAATTCTAATTCTATAGACATATAGTATTAGGTTTGCTTGAATAGGCGAGAGAAGTGTTAAAAGAACTTCGCGAGTATAATAAAACATGTTAATCAATAAACTAGATAAATTAAGTGATTAAATTAACCGGAAGAACTCAATGGATAGACATTAATCCCATAACCCCGAAATATTTCCATCTCATTGAACTCTTGCTAAGTGTTTGTTTGCTCTACTTGCAATCTTATTTTCTTATTTGCTAATTAGTTTCGTAGTAATTTAGTTAACAAAAATCATAATCATTTTGTTCTCCGCCACTTGAGCAATCAATTTATTAATAGTTTAGATTGGATAGTAATTGATATAAATCCTCGTGGAAAAGATACGTTTTAATTCACTTTACTACTTGTCGATCGCTTATACTTGCGTGTGAATTTGGACACCCAACAAGTTTTTGCCGCCATTGTTGGGGATTTAGAAATTAACTACTTGTCTGAAATAAGATTTTATTTGCTTTTGTTCGAGATTTAATATGTTTTGTTGTTTCTGACTCTACTGGTGTTAACATTGAATGCTAAGAAGAAGTAACAATTTAAACAATCTTCCGCCTTTTGATCCTAAACCGGAAAGACTCTTCCACAGGTTAAGTAGGGATGCAGAAGTAAGAGCAAGAATTGCAGAGTTGGGCATCATAGTCCAACCACAAGTAATCGAGATGGAAGAAAATGAAGAGCGATCAATGATAGAGGTCGCAAGGCCTAATCTTGCTAATATGACTCAGGCTATTGTGAAGCCTGATATCAGAGTTCACTTTATGCTCAAATAGTACATGGTGCAGCTTATTCAGTCCGTAGGGCAGTATGTGGGTCTATCTCATGATGATCCGCAGCAACACATTTAGAACTTTTTGGAAATTACG
Organism: Nicotiana glauca; assembly: GCA_026770625.1. Taxonomy (NCBI): domain Eukaryota; kingdom Viridiplantae; phylum Streptophyta; class Magnoliopsida; order Solanales; family Solanaceae; genus Nicotiana; species Nicotiana glauca. Next base: position 121,444 of record MU780411.1, on the reverse strand, counting down.
GATACTTATAATTATTCGAACGTTTCCAAGGACTACGTCAGACCAACATTATTTCCTTTTTCATTACTGGGGGATGCCAAATAATGGATGTAGAAGGAGTCCGCAAACTCGATCCACACTTGGGATTATCCAGCACGAATATTCTTAATCAATTTTTTTCCCATAAGAAGACAAAGTCGTTGAGGAGCTAGATTCTTAGATTTCAACAACGAGATAGTGAGAATCTTCGTCAAGCTTGGGAAATATATAAGAAACTACTAAGAGACTGCCCACATCATTGTCAGACTAATGAGGTGTCGGGACATACTTTTGTTGATTGTTTGGATGAGACATGCAAATTGGATCTAGACTCAACTTGTGGGGGAATTTGCATGCAAAATCCATATAGTGAAATTCAAACTTTACTTAACAACTTCACTACAAACGATCATAACTATTGTCACACCTCCTTTTTCGCTACACCCGCAAGGGCATAAAGGAGTTTTTCCACTTAAAAGACAATCGGAACGAGATTTATTATTAAGATTCAGAGTCGCCACTTGAGAGATTAACGGTGTCCCAAGTCACCGGTTGAATCCCGAACCATGGAAAATATGACTCTGTTAACAGTCCGTGAACCATAAATTCGAGTAAGAAATTCTGTTAACCCGGGAGAAGGTGTTAGGCATTCCCGAGTTCCGTGGTTCTAGTACGGTCGCTCAACTATCATATTTGGTTTTATATGATTTCAAAACATGTTCTAGATTATGTGTTTTTTAATTTTAAATTGCTTTTATTATTATTTTTAGCAAGAATTACAACGTCGCGAAAACGTGTCTCGAACCACGTCACATAAATGCACCCATGGTTGTTGATACATTTCGACTTCGTTGAAATTTGAATTTGGGTCACATAAATGCGCACTCAAATTTAGGAAGGTAACGTTATTAAAATTCGCGCCTAAAGGGACTAACGCGTTATTATCTTTGGGAAAAGCCGTGAAGTTTGCTAAACGGCCCATCCCGAATTCTAAGGATTTTATTACAAAATTTTATTGAGGGCCCCGCAATTTATATTTTTATTTAGCGAGGCTCATCTCATTTATTATTTAAAGGCCAATCCTAAAGTAAACTATGATTTTCTATTTAGTTTGTCTCTACTAAGAAAAAGAAATCCTAATTAATTTGTTATTGGACCGACGCAAACCAAATAGTAATTCTGCACCATAGTCCAATTATTGGGCTCCAAGATAAGCCCAACGAAGAGACCTTACATCTGGAACTGCACGATTTCATCTTATCCATCAAACACCTTGGCCCAGGCCCAAATGAGTCGGCATTGAACCTGGGCCCACGCCAATATTGTTGTCCATTCACCTACTGACGATTGTTAAAACATGGCAGAAATTGAAAAGCAAACAGAGAAATAGGGTGGATTTTAACACCAAAATTCATATCATGAACCTCAAATGACTAGACACTGACACTCCACGATTCTACTAATCACTAACATGAAGTAATTCAAAATAGTCTTAATTAATGAGGCATGTTTAATTCAAGTAACTACTGAGATATTAACCTAAAATTACTAAAACTTATATTGCAACAATGAATTCCGTGCCATTAAACTTGAAGTGGCCATCACACTAGTTTCCAAAATCAACTACAATTCCCAATTGTTTATGATTTATTAGTTTAAACCCTGCACAAACTATACGAAGATTATAGCATAGATGATCACGGGTTTGAACAATCCTAAAGCAGTCCAGTTGAATACATATGAAAGCATACTGAGATTCTACGCTATACTAACAACACAAGTTAAACCAAATTGCTAGCTATAGAACTCTCATGCTTCCAAGAGTACAACTAATTAAATTAACAAAATTCTCAGTTAAAACAGTCCAATAGTTCAATACAATTCCAAATAAACATGAATATCTAATTTGAATATTAAAAGCTACAACAACTCTCAACAAATTCAAGTGAACAAATAGCACTTCTTCGTCATTGACTTTCCAAATCGTTCATACATTTGAACCAAATTTTCACATCATTAGAGACAAGGAGAGTGTACCTGGAATTTCAAAATTAAGAAGGAGGAAGAGAGATCAGCGGCAATAACAGCTAAGGTTGAGCAGTTAGCCCACGAGTGAATTCAGTAACTCAGCAGAAGTTTGAAATCAAATGACTCCAGAAACTTAACCACAAGCAAATCAAATAGACTCAAATGCACTTGAGGTTGCACCCAAGCATTCCAGAAAGACTCCAGCAATCAGAAAACAACTAACCAACAGCTCAACTAACCACAATCTGACTTGAAAACCTAAATGTCTTTGAAATTGAACTAAAATGCTTCCGAAACTTCACTGGAGTAAACCTCAACCAAAACCAACTGAAGCAGACCCAAATTCACTCGAACAAGTCACCAAATACCTCTAGATGCTTTTAAAACTCGAACTTAGAATAGAAATAAAGAAGTTCAAAAATAGGAATTTGAAAATAATCTAAAGAGGCAATGAAACAGTAAATTATTTTTGATTTTTCTGTTTTTTGTTGTTTTTTTTGGATTTTGAATGTTTGAATTTCAAGTTCAGATCTGAAAATCAGAGAAGAGCTTTTTGGGGAGAATTTGATGGCTTCCAACTTGTTATTCAAGGCATGTGAATGCCATTTTATAGGCCTAAGGGAGGACAACCCTCAAATTTGTATTTTATATATTAGTCCCTCATTTATTTTCAGCTAGTCCTCTAGTTATTAACTTGTTACACAAGTAAGCACACCATGTTTTCCTAAAATTCTAAATCAGACCCATTCTAGAGTGTTCTAGAACTTCTTATTTCAGTTCTTAACAGATTCCAAGCCCTTGAACTACCCCAATTGCCCTTAGCTTATTCCTAGAATCACTAACCTACCCCCAGCCCTGATTAAACCATGGTCAACTAACGAAAACATGAATTTTAGCTGTAAAACTGTAATCCCTATCCAAACTCTTATTATTCTATTAATTGAACCAAATTAGTAAACAACAATTAACATAAAACTATGCTAAAACTAACACAAGCCACTAATCACAATCGAAACGACACTGAACTGAAGAAAAATCAGTCAGAAGTAATTTAATAAGAAATTGAAAAAAAATTATGATAACAGGGCAGAGAACAATTACTAAAACTCATGAATTAACCTAAGCATTTATTCTAATAGAACAAAGATTAGCTAGGATTGAACTAGACTAAAAAAAATCATATAGAAATTAAAATAATATTGAATTATCAGAAACAGCATGAATCAAACTAACAAGAACAGATGAAAAAGAAACAACAAGACCGAAAAAACTTACTGAATTCAGTATTTTTCTCAAACTCGAAGTTAGCCCATTTCCGGTGATATTTGAACTCCAATGACGCTGAAATCCTCATGAGGAAGAGGAGGGGATCACATGGTATTAATTTGGAGTGGTTTGGGGCAATTAGGGTTTAAGCAGGACAACTTCAAATCGATATTCGAGAAGTTCCGACCATATTCAAGGGGTGATTCTTAGATCACTGGAAAGAGGAGACGGAGGAGATTCACCGGTGTAAATTTGGGGTGATTTGGAGGAGGTTGCGTTGTGGCCGAAAAATGTTTGACCCAAGATTCGACACATTTGGCCGGGATTTGAGGGAAATGGGTGGTGGATTTGTAAAGGGGAGGGGAAGGGGAACCAGGGGTGTAATTTTGAGGTCGAACGGAGATGGGCCGCCGCCGTGGGCGATTTCCTGCGGCGGCGTTACAGGGTCGGTCTCTGGGGTGATTTGGGGACGATAATACGGGGGGGTGGGTGGTGAGGTCCGACATTCTTATATTAGCGAACCCTTAGTTATGGACCGTTTGATTGATTATCATCGACGGTCCAGATTAAATGCTAATTAAACGGGGTCGTTTGGAGAGACCGGGGACTGGGTCGGGTGGACGATTGGGCCTGGACTGGGGGTTGGTTTGGGCCAGGCGGATCTCTAATTGGAATGGCCCAATTCTTTTAATTGCTTTCTTTCTTTTGTTTTCTTTTTCTCTTTTTGTTATCTTGTATTTATTCAATCTTTTCCTGATTTTGTGAAATGCTATATTAAAACTCAAAAACAAAATTAAGACTAAAAATCATATTTTCCTAAATACCCTAATTCCTATTTAATTGTAAACTAAAACAATTAAAAATATAAATGCAAAAGAACCCCCTTTTTTTGTTATTTTCTCTATTTTTATTTTAAAAGCAACTTAACTACTAATTAATCCTAAAATATGAAAGCAAATCCTGAATGCAAATGTCAAGCGTATTTTTTGTATTTTCCATGTGAATTAAAATGCACAAATAAAATGCAAACAATTAACCAAAAATAACACAAAAATTCACAAAATTGCAAAATAACGAAAGAAATTATTTTGTTTGAATTTTTGGGAATAATTCATATAGGGCAATAATCACGTGCTCACAACTATTAAGGTGAGGGTGAACCAAGAAGGATGATAAAACAGAAAGTAGCAAGTACACTTGAGCTAGATAAGATGTCAGCCATGCGGGCAAAAATTTCTAAACTTACCAACCAAGTGGCTAAGATGCAAAATGAGTCATGGGCATCAGATGCAACAGGTTCAGAGGATGGCCATATGCTGTGAAATTTGTGGAGAAGGTTATACAAGTGATCCATGTATGGTGAATCCATAATCTATTTATTATGTGGAGCATCAAAGTAGAGGTCCAATGAACCAAAGTATACAGTATGGGAATACTTATAATCACAACTGGAGGAATAATTTGAATTTCTCATGGGGTGGAAACCATGCTAGTCAAAATCAATACAGACCCCAAGAAACTACAATCAACCCCAAAGGCCACCACAACAGGTAGAAAGCATCAATGATATGTTGAAGAATTTGTTAGTAGACAGTCAGCAACTGAGGACTAATTTTTAAAATTAGAAAGGCAGATTGGGCAGTTAGCTGCACAACAAAATACCCGACCTACTGGAGCACTCCCAAGTGATACTGAGGGAAATCTCACTAAATAGGTACAAGCAATTAATCTAAGAAGTGAGAAATCATTAGAGGAGGTTCCACCCAAGAAGTATGTGCCTAAATAAGTTTTTAAAGATTGATACCTCAACCGGAGGCGGAAGCTAAAAATAAAGATGAGGAACACATGCAGGAGACAGAGGTAAGGCCACCACCGCCTTTTCCTCTAAGGTTGCAAAAATTGAAAGATAATTCCAAGTACAAAAAGTTCTTAGATATCTTGATCCAGGTGCGTGTGAATCTACCTTTAGTAGAAGTGCTGCAAGAAGTTCCTAAATATACTAAGTACTTGAGAGATATTGTGGCCAACAAAAGAAGGTTGATAAAGTTTGAAACGATTGCACTTATTGAGGAGTGCAGTGTTAGAGTATAGAGTAAGTTCTCGTCTAAGTTGAAGTATCCTAGTTGTTTTGCAATTCCCTTGATGATTGGAAAACATGAGGTTGGTAGGGCCCTAAGCGATCAAGGGGCAAGTATTACTCTGATGCCACTATTAGTGTTCAAATAACTCGACTTAAGAGAACCTAGGCCTATTACTATAACTCTACAACTAGCAGACCGGTCATTAGCAGTGCCTGAAGAAATTATTGAAGATGTGCTGGTGCAAGTGGAGAAGTTTATCTTTCCCGCTGATTTTATTATTCTTGACTGCATGGCCAATGAGAAAGTCTCATTTATTTTGGGGCAACCATTCTTGGCCGCTGGAGGGACACTTATTGATGTTAGGGAGGGCAAGCTAAAATGAGAGTGCATGATGAAGAAATCACGTTTAATGTGTACAAGGCGCTCATCCTTCCTAAGTATTATGAGGATTTGTGCATGATCTATGTGGTAGAATCGAAGTTGATAGAGGAAAGTCCTTATGTGGAGCCTAGTAGCATGGAAAAGAAAATTAGGTTAGAAGAAGTGGTGTTGTGAGCTGAATGTGTAAAGGTAAAAGAGAAAAAGGTCAGAGAGGAAAGAGGAGATCATCCTAGAGTATGCAAGAAGGCAAAACTCCATGGAAAGAGGAGGAAACGAAAGTGTCCAGCTTGAACAAGTCGTTCATATCGTGCCACGACTATAAATAAGGCACTTGTTGGGAGGCAACCCAATATGTATTTATTATTATTATTATTATTATTATTATTATTATTATTATTATTATTTTAGTATTATATTTTGTTTTGCTTTTATTTTGCAGGGTAGGGAAAGTTTGAGCACCCGGAGTTGAAGCCGAGGAGCATGTTTAAGCTTTAGTGTGGGGTCGTTCCGACCCTTAATATTGAGGATCATGTTGCCAGATAAGCCCTAGAAGGTCTCAGAGAGTATTTCTCATCCTTGTTTTAATATTTGCACTATGATCCATGCATCGTGGACTATGCATGAAAAAATTTTGGGGTGAAGGAATTACCTTCTGAGTTTAAGTATAAAGTCTTTTCTCAAATTTTCTTATAACGTGTGGTTAGTAGTTGTCTAGTTTAGAGTAATAGACAATGGCTGGGGAAAAAACAAAAATATAGGGTGCGAAAATTAGAAAAAGCTCAGACTTTTCCCGGCGATGGATCTCTTGGACATCTTTTTTGAGGGATTAAGGTCCAATTAAAAATACCAAAAAGATTTTCTTTTATTTTTATTAGATAGCATAGGTAGAAATTCCGTTGGTTTTTCTTTGGGCACGGGCTCTTTTCCAAGGGTGTAGCTTGAACCGGGTATTTTGGTTCTATCTTTTTAGGAGCAGGATAGGAAGAAAACTGAGGTGCTCTAGATACCTATTGATATGTTTGGTGATGACACATGAAGCTATGGCATGCACTCTGTCTTCCTGTTATATTTTATTGAATTGTGATGCCTAAGTGAAATAAATAGCCTACTCTGTGACGCCTATTCGCAATTGTTTGACTTGTATGTCACCTAGTGCATTATTGCTTAAAATTCTCAACTATATGTGCTTTCTTGACTTGAAAGTTGAACAAAACCATCTTGATTGAGTCATGTGCAATATGTGTGTAAGAATTTGTGATATTTTGTGCTATCCTGCATTGTCTGCAACTTTCCTTGTGTCTTAATCGAAGCGAAATAATTAAGTTTTGCTAGTCTAGGAGATGGAGTAGGCAGTTTTTTGTCGATCATAGATGTTCTTGTCACTTACAAATAAAAATTTCTCCGTTGTTAGCCCCTTTGAGCCTATAGACCTTTTTCTTGGCACCCATATTACAAGCCGCATCCCTAATTTTTTCTTAACTTAAGTTTGTTGAACCTTTACCTCCGAAGGAATTTAGGCGCTAAAAGAAGTAAGGTGAGAGATTAGAAAGTAGATTTTGAGTGGAACCTAGGAAGGTCCCACAAAGGTACACTAAATTTATGAAAGGCCGCTAGCCGATGATCTTTAGTGTAAGGAATGCGTGTAAAAAAAAGAAAAAGAAAGAAAAATAAAAAAGAAAAAAAAGAACACACACATTCTAATATTACTAATTCATACTAGTGGGGACGTAGAAGTGCTCAATTGAAAAAAGGGGCTCTATTGAGTATGAGTTGTGGCAAATGAATTGGTTGAGAAGAATATGTGCTTGACTTATAAGTATAGTGTATTAAAATGCTTATGAGGATTATTCATTATTCTTAAATATATCCTACTCATCCCTTAGCCTACACTATAATCTGAAAAGACCAAATTGATCCTAGACTCGACTAGCTTAGATTAGTAGAAATGTACACTACGAGCAAACTTATGGTACGACCGCAGGATGCACATGAACTTCTTTGTTAGAGTTAGTGCCGTTTGTTCACTTGAGTGATGTCCTTACTTTATGTTCAAAGTTATACTTGAACGTGTGGACTATTTTTATATTCACTCTCTTGTTTGCTGAGGGCACATGGTCTCATGACGCATTGGTAATGTTGTTAACTTCTTTTGTTGGGTGAATGTGCGAGTTGAGGGTGCTTAGTGGTAATGCGTCAGCTCTTGAGGTAGGGTGGTTATGGGTAGGTTTTTTGAATTGGTTTAAATGAAATGTTTATACTTGTGCATGTTTGAAATGGGAAGAATGTGAACTTTGTATGTTCATGCTTGATTGCCGGTATCGACCATAGTCAAAGGTAGAGTGTATGATTGAATAATTGACTTGATCCTCCATACTTGATGTGTAAGTTGTTGGTGTATAGTTGATAGTCCCATTTCTCGAGGGTGAGCAAGAGTTTAAGTGTGGGGTGTTGATATTCGGCTTAAAGTATGTGTATTTATATGCATGTCGTCTTACATTTTGCTCATATTTAGTGGAATTTGGATGTGTAATATAATCATTTATTCTAATTCACGATTTTCTATATGTAGGAGTCACCTAGATGCAATGTGGGACGAAAGTACACGATTTGAAGCAAAAAGAGAATAAAGCAAAAAAGATGGGCCAGTGTAGCGCTCAGGGTAGTGCATCGCGCTACCTGTGGCGTAGATTACAGACCTGAAGTTTTTTGGCACAGCTCAGTGCCAGGGCTAGTGCGATGTGATTACCCTGGACACTGGGTGATATGACACTCTGCTATTTTGCTCGGGACAACATTTTGACGGCCTTACACACCTCCAACTCGTATAAAAAGAAGACTGAACCTATTCTAGACGGGGGATGTCACTTTAAGAGAAAAATACAAGAACGGAACAGTCGGGAGCAAGGATTCTCAGTTTTTCTTCATCTTTCTTAGTATTTTCAACTATTCAACACTTATGAAATTGTTTAGCCATATCATGAGTGGCTACGAACCTTATTTTTCTGGGGTTATGAGTCGTTATTGACTATTGTAGTTGACGGTTGATTTCTTTGCTTGGTTTATCATGCTAATTCACTTATCCAATCTTGCACTTAATTATTCTATTGCGTAGCTAACAATAGAGTACTATACTATCTATGAATTCATAGTTGAACTCGAAAGTGGGAACTATAGATTACATATAAGATTGAATAGAGTAAATTTTTGAATTCGGGCATCGGGGAATATATTCGCGATTAAGATAGATATATTCTAGTTGCCTTACTTGGTTATTTAATTTTTGCAGGAAATCTACATGCATTTTGTTAATTCTAATTCTATAGAGATATAATATTACATTGGATTGAATATACGAGAGAAGCATTGAAAGAACTTTACGAGCATAGTAAAACATGTTAATCAATAAATTAGATAAATCAAGTGATTAAATTAACTGGAAGAACTCAATAGGAGAGACATTAATCCCGTGTAGCCCCAGAATATTCCCATCTCATTGAATTTTTGCTAAGTGTTTGTTTGTTCTACTTGCGATTATTTTCTTATTTGCTTATGAGTTTCGTAGTAATTTTGTTAACAAAAATCACCATCATTTTCTTCGCCACCACTTGAGAAATAAATTTATAAATAATTTATATTGGACAATAGTTGATCATAAATCCTCGTGAAAATGATACTTTTGTATAAAAAATAATATCCCGCCCAAGAATAATATTCACAATAAATAACAATAACACAAGAGAGTAACAAAAATATCAAATCTTTTAACAGTGTAAAATACAATACCCGAGCGGAGCAATATTACTACTATAATATTATAACTTAGTAGAGGCATGAGATGACTACAACTTTGAAAGAAATAACACTCTTTATTTTAAATACCTCACAACAATATTACTCACACAATCGCACTCACTATTTATCTCACAGACTACGATATGTGGATTACTCTCTCTAATTTCTGTTACTTCTCTCTACTTTTTGGTGTGTTTACAATTGAGAGAATGCCCTTCTTTTATAAGGCAAAAGAGCTCTGGGCTCAAAGTATTCTACAGGAGAAATTTGATTCTCCTCCACATCTTTCCAAACTTGGTCACCAAGTATAAACTTCAGCCAAGTATTATTATATAGGCACACGCCTATATTGATGGGATGGACCCCACAATCTCTCCCTTAATTTTAATTTTTCTTTTTCATTCCAAGTCTTGATCTTAATCTCTGAAAATCTTCAAACTTGACAGGCTTTGTAAAGATATCCGCAGCTTGATCATGAGAATTCACATATTTGAGCTCGACTTCCTTCTTGGCAATGCATTCTCTGATAAAGTGATACATTATCTATATGCTTTCTTTGATCATGATACACTGAATCCTTCACAAGTGCTTGTGCAGATTTGTTGTCAATACAAATCTCCGAAGCTTCAATTTTTTGTAAATTGAGCCCCTTCAATAATCTTCTCAGCCAAATAGCATGACATGTACAGGATGTTTTTGTTACATATTCGGCTTCACAAGCGGAGAGAGTAATAATTGATTATTTATTTGAACTACTAGAAATAACATAATCACCCGAGAAAAATACAAAACTAGTTGTGCTTTTTCTAACATCAATATCTCCCGCATAATCACTATCATAAAATCCCATAAGGTTGAAGTCACTAGAAGAAGAGTAAAATAGCTCAAAATCAATCGTACATTTTAGGTAACGTAGAATTCTTCTAGCGAATTTTAAGTGAGTGAAGTTAGGAGCTTCCATGAAGCGACTTACTACTCCAACTGCAAAGAATATATTTAGCCTGGTACAAGTCAAGTACCTCAAACTTCCTACAAGATTTTTTGAAAAATGTGGTATCTACTTTTTCTCCTTCATCAAACTTGGACAATTTTGTCCCACTCTCCATCGGTGTGTTCACAGGGTTGCAATCGAGCATATTGAACTTCTTCAATATCTCTTTTGTATAGATTTCTTGAGAGATAAAAATCCCATCCTCCAGCTGCTTCACGTCTAGGCCCAAGTAGTATGACATGAGCCCTATGTCAGTCATCTTGAACTCACGTGACATATCTTTCTTAAAAGCTTAAAACAACTTGGGTTATTACCCGTAAAAATAAGATCATCAACATAAAGACAAACTAGCAACATATCTCAATTAGTATGAACTTTGAGGTAAATAGCATATTCACGGAGACAACGAGTAAACCCATTGTCTTGAAAATACTTGTCGATACAACTATTACATGCCCTTGGTGCTTGCATCAATCCATATAAAGCTTTATTCAACCGCAACACTTTATCTTCATGGTTTTGACCACAAATCCCAGTGGTTTAACATAGACTACTTCTTCAATATAGCCATTCAAGAAGGCTGACTTGACGTCTAGTTGATGGATTTTTCACTTTATTTGTACCGCTAACGAGATCAACAAACGAATTGTCTCCATGCGGGCAACAGATGCATAGACTTCTTCATAGTCAATGCCTTGCCTTTGCTTGTAGCCCTTAGCCACAAGTCGTGCTTTGTATCTCTCCGCTTCTCCATCAGCATTCTTCTTTGTCTTGTATACCCATTTCACTCCAATTACTCGTTGTCCCTTGGGAAGAGTTTTTAAATCCCAAGTGTTGTTCCTCTCTATTAACTAGATCTCCTCCTCCATGTCTAATCTCTACCTTTTGTCTGTAACAACTTCATCAAAGTTCACTAGTTCACTGTCAGCAAAGAGACAATATAAAAAATCAAAATTAGTAACTTCTTATGTGTCCTTATGGAGATCTTGAATACTCCTTATCCTTTGTGGCTATTCATTTGAAGTTTCTTGGGAAGAAGGAGATGCAACATTGGTTGGAGAAAGAGGTGGAGTTGCATCTTGCACAGGTTCCACGGTATCTGGTTCTTCTTCATCACCAAAGTATGGAAGAAAATCATATGAAGTTTCTTCCTGAGCTTCCTAGTTCCATGCGAATTCTTCGTCAAATTCAACATCGCGACTTGCCACCACTTTGCCTCTAATTGGGTTGTATAACTTGTAGCCTTTTGAGTTCATATTATAGCTAACAAACACATGCTTGACACTTCGGTCGTCAAGCTTCGCTCTCCCTTGCTGTGGCACATTAGCATAGGCTATGATCCCAAAGATTCTCAAGTGATTAATGCTTGGCTTTCTTCCATTCCATGCTTCTTGAGGGGTTTGATCTCTAACATTTCTTGTTGGAGACCTGTTGTTCAAATAAACTACACAAGAAACAATTGCGGACCAAAATTCCTTGGGCATACTTTTAGCTTTCAACATACATCTAGCCATAGTAAGAATCGTTCGATTCTTTCTCTCTGCAACTTCATTTTGTTAGGGTAAATACGGTACCATTAGAGGGCGACGAATTCCATGAGACTGACAAAAGTTATTAAATTCTTTTGAAGTGAATTTGCCTCCTCTATCAGACCTTAAAGCTTTTATTTTGTAGCCACTTTCTTTTTTCACAAGTACTTCAAAAATTTTAAAAGAAGCAAAAGCTTCAGATTTTTTGGTTCAAGAAATAAACCCAAGTTTTTTTTGCTAAAGTCATTAATGAAAAGCAAAAGTATTTACTTTTACCAAAGAAAGATGGATTGATTGGTCCACACACATTATTGTGAACAAGCTGGAGCGGTTTGGTTGATCTTGACATGGCCTCCTTTGGAAAACTCCTCCTTACATATTTTCCAAGAAGACAAGCTTCACACAATTGATTGGGTGGTTGATTGATGGTATCCTACACACCACATTCTTTTCTCCCATTGATTTGAATGCTTCAAAATTCAAGTGCCCAAATCGCATATGCCAACACCATAATTCTCTGATGACCCGGCCAGTCGTCTCATGAGTTACCACTCCGTTTCCTCTATTTCTGCTTCTTTATGCTTTGTTATGCATGTTTTGTGGTACCGGTTGGTCGGATCGAGTCTGGAATAATTTTTGATAAGGTTTGAGACACCTAATCTCTTTTAACAAGACTTAAGTTGGAAAAGTCAAGCGGATGTTGACTTATATGTTAGAGGGCTTGGATTTAAGTTTTGATGGTTTGGTTTGCTTCGAGAGGTGATTTGTGACTTAGGAGTGTGATCGGAATGGGTTTTGGAGGCCCGGAGTAGAATTAGCCTAATAGCAATTTCTGGTTGGTAGACGAGATTTTGATCTGAGGGTCGGAATGGAATTCCGATAGTTGCAGTAGCTTTGTTGCGTCATTTGGGATGTTTGTGCAAAATTTCAGGTCATTCGGACGTGGTTTGGTTGGGTTTTTGATCGAAAGCGCATTTCGGAAGATTTTAGAAACTTAGGCTTGAATGCGATGTGTTTTGAGTAATTTGATGTTTTTTGAGGTGTTTTGATGACTGGAACAAGTTTGAATAAGGTTTTAGGATGTGTCAGTGCCTTTGGTTGAGGTCCCGGGGGCCTCGGGTGAGTTTCGGATGGTCAATTGGACCATTTTGTGCCTTAAAAGATTGCAGATTTTGAGTTTCGGCTATTGTAGAGAATTACCCCTCGCGATCGCGTAGGGTGTATCGCGATCGTGTAGAAGGATTTGAGGAAGGACAAATTTAAGCCTTCGCGTTTGTGTGAGAGGCTTCGCATTCGCGGGAGGCTGGGAAGTTGTGCATTGCATTCGCGAGAAGGCACTCGCGATCGCGCAGAGGAAGATGGGTCAGATGGGCTGAAGGTCATTTGTTCTTCGCGTTCGTGTAAGTGTGATCGCGTTCGCGAAGGTGTAGGAGGTGGAAGCATCGCGTTCCCGTAGTCTATGTCACGCTCGCGTAGTGTGATTTTGGGGAGTTGAAGATTTGTTCTTCGCGATCGCGAGGGAAGTGCAGCGATCGCGATGAAGGAGGAGTCAGACCTGGGCAGAATGTTATAATTCATTTCATCCGTGATTTGGGGTCTACTTTCACCCATAGTTGATCATTTGAGAGCTTCTTGGTGGAGAATAAAGAGGGATTCAAGGGGAAATCGATTGGAGGAAAGATTTTGAACTTAAAACTCGATTCTATTGTGAAATCTACCTAGAAAATCATGGAACTTAAGCTATAAATGGAAGAACTAGGGCTTGGAATTTTGGGATTTGGTTTGGGGATTTGGAGGACCAATTGGGGTCGGATTTGAGAACTTTTGGTATTTATGAACTCGTGGGGAGATAAGGAACCCGTTGATATAAAAATTTCTGAGTTTCGAAAAGTGGGCCCGGGGCTCGAGTTTTTGCTAATTTCGGGATTTTTGGTATTTTTCGATTGTTTTCTCTTGGGCTTTGTTCCCTTAGTATATTTTAACGTATTCGTTCTGATTTTGGATAGATTCGACGTGCGTGGAGGATGATTCGAGGGGCAAAGACGTCGCGAGCTAGAGATTTAGCCGGTTCGAGGTGAGTAATGATTATAAATGATGCTCTGAGGGTTTGAAACACCGGATTGCACATCGTAGTGCTAAATTGAGATGAGACACACGCTGGATGACGAGCGTGGGGTCGTGCACTATTGGGGATTGTGACTTGGTCCGTCCCTATTGATGATTTTATCGCATATTTGACTGAAACGCATTTGCTATCATCATGATTTGGGCTGATTGCCATATTTGGGCTTCGTGCCAACTATTTGAGCCCTTCAGGGATTTTATATTACTATTTCCTCACTGTTTTGACTTATTACTTGAACTCAGTCATGTTATTTTCTACTATTTTACTTCTCAACCATTTTTTACTTAGTTTTGAGACTTAAATGATATTTCAAATCATATTTTGGGTTGAGCATCACATTTTACTGTTGCCCGAGTGGCTTATGTGATTTTTTTGACTGAGTAAGGTCGGAGTCCTGTGTTCTGAGGATACTTTTGGATCGGGCTGCACGCCGCAATAGTGAGATACTGATTTGATTAAGAGGCCAAGGGCCTGAGATATATACGTCACGAGGTGGCTTGTTGATTGATATGAGGCCGAGGGCCTAGATTTGATGCCACGAGGTGGCTTGTGGTTGCGCTTGGGCTGTAAGGGGGCCTCTCCTAGATTCTGTACACCTCCAGTGAGCACAGGTACCCATTGTGATGTGAGATTGAGCCCGAGGGCCTGGCATTGTTATGAGATTGAGTCCAATAGACTGGTACTGTTCTGAGATGTTGCCCAAGGAGAGGATTTGTTGATACTGTGCCCGAAGGGCGAACTTCTATCCTTTTATTTCACATTGTTTACATGTCAATTACCTGTGTTAACTGTTGAAAGGAGATTTTACTTGATTTTTCACTGATTACTGTTTTCAAATAACATTTTACTGCTTCATTATAGAATACCTTTTGCTTTATGTGATTTCTTATCTTTAGTCATTATTTATATTTGTTACTCACTAGGTCGGAGTACTCACATTACTCCCTGCACCATGTGTACAGATTCAGGCGTTGTTGGTCCCACTCCAGAGTGTTGATTCCTCCAGTCCAGGCGGTGTTTCGGAGACTACGAGGTAGCTGTTGGCGTCCACAGTCCCCGTATCTCCCTTATCTTATTGGTTTTATGTTCTTCAAACAGCTGTACCAGATATTTCGTTTAGTAGAATAATGAAGAGTTAGTCCTAATAAAGTGCACATAGGATACCGACCTTATGTCACTCCGAAAGGTTTAGAACATATTTCCATGAGTCGAGCATGCATGATACATATGTATATATACATAAACTTTTAAAACATACGCCTCTGTAGGCATCATCATCATCATATCATACCCGACCGTAATAGGCTCGGTAAAAACATACCTGACCATTATAAGGCTCAGTAGAATTATACCTGGCCACGTGGAGCTCGATAAAACCCAACTGATCAGTGGTTGCACAATAGGTGTCGTACCCAGCCGACCATAACGCGGCTCGGTAGAGTAAAATAGATAATATATATAATGCATGCTCGACTCATGGAAACACATTCTAAACCTTTCAGAGTGACGTAAGGTCGGTATCCTATGTACACATTATTAGGACTAACTCTTCACCATGAACTTTATAAGAATCAGGAAATACCAACAACATTGATAACATAAGAATAAGAGAAGAAACATCAACATCAATCGTTCCATAAGAGGGGAAACAATGTAAGTACTTCTAGCTTCGAAGAGTAGAGTATCTTTGGAAGCTCGTTCATTACATTATGTACGATCAGAGTCGTGCAAAAGAGGGAAAGGTATATCCTCACATACCTTGTATATACTTCCCAAGCTATGAAATTGTCACGACTCCTTAGTCTACAATAAGAGAAATGACACTATCGTTAACTATTATGTATCGACCACAACCTATTTTACGATGAACGAACAATACCTCCCCTATATATATGACTTCACACAATTACATACAATCACCAAAAAGCCCAAACAACATCAATAATAATCATATTGAGCCTCCCAAAACAGTCCATCAACCGATAACATTACTACCAAGCCTTTCAATATATATTTCACAGGTTCTAGCTTCAATGACTTAGCCGCAACTTAGATAATCTTAAATACATGTAGATTAAGAGGTTCCTTACCTTTATAAATAAAGAAAAACTCCAATTTGACCTTAATTGTCCACGAAATATCCCTCCAATGCTGCCACAACAACAAGGAAGCGAAACTAGCAATCAATTAAGGTTTTTCGGTACTAGAATCACTTTAGAAGGATTGAAATCACCTAGGGTTGATATTAAGAACTTGAGGGAGTATTTACAGAACATAAACCCCTTGAAACAACCTCCCACATGAGCTGGAACAACACAAAAATGAGCAACAACAAGAAGAACAAGAAACTTACTAGCGCCACGGGATTCCCGACACTTGATTTGTGTTGTTTGCCCTTTGTTTGGGTCTTGGATCTTGAGAGAAAATTTAAAGGATGTTCTTAGGGTTCTAAGGTCTGAATATAGTAAAAAAAACGACTTAAAACTGGTTGGAGGCATCATATATATATCCAAATGTCTTAAACCGCCTAAGTGGGCCCCATAGAGATGTGCTTGGTGCAGTCTCACAAATATGCAAATATCTCTCTACTCCGAGATCGTATCGACAAACGGTGTAATGCATTGGAAACTAGGCTCATAGATTTTCAATTTGGTGGGTAGATCACCCCGTAATTCCAAGTACATTGGGATAAAAGCTTAATAACATTTTACCTAAAGTTTAAGTAAAACTATGAACCTAAGTTGCGACAACTCTTGTTGACTTTTGTTTCATAACTCGTTTGAATTCAAGACTATGATACGGATATTTTATGATTCATATACCTTAAAATACGACCTCTCGAGAGTATTAAGCACCCCTAGGTTTATCCAAGAATACGAGTTACAACATCCTTGATTCGTTTAACTTCTAATACTTGTTAATCACCCTTATACACTCTTATATCATTTAAGATCAATATGATTAACTTCTTATCATCGTAAAGATAATCTCTTCATGGATTTACGTTGAATACCATATGTCATGAACTATCGTACGTGAATATGGGCTGTATATCAGGATTCATATTTGCTCATGACTTGTGACACCCTGATTAGGGTTGTGTCGGGCTGGGTTTGCGCATTTGTTATCCGTATTTCTGCTATTTCATGTTATTAAACCATGTGTAGACTATTATTATGCTATTTAACTGTTAACATGAGAATTTGTTTAATTGGCTGACCTTGTCTTCACGAGAGGCTCCATCACAACCGGGTTCGGGGTTAGGGTCGTGGCAAGTTGGTATCAGAGCCTAGGTTACATAGGTCTCACGAGTCATGAGCAGGTTTGGTAGAGTCTCGCAGATCGGTACAGAGACATCTGTATTTATCCTCAAGAGGCTGCAGAACCTTTAAGAAAAACTTCACATTCTTGAAATTTTTGTTGTGCGAACTTGTTGATCCGAGTGCTAAACTTCTGTTATTCTATTCTCTCATAGTTGGTGAGGACATGAGCTACCAGATGGGGTGGACGACCACCAGTGCCACTAACTGAGGCCACCACAGGCCATGGATACGGTCGTGGTCGTGGCAGAGGTAGAGCAGCGAGGGCAGCACCTGTAGACCCACCAGCTGCCCCATATCAGGATCACACTCTAGCTATGGATGCTCTAGCAGCACCAGTTCAGGCACCATATGTGCCTATTGTGATTCCAGGCCTTCAGGAGGCTTTAGCTCAGATCTTGTCAGTGTGTACCGGTTTGGCTCAGGCGGTTTCATCTACTACGGCAGCAGATACTTCACCGATCGGGGAAGAGATCCAGACCCCCGTTGCTCGCACACCCGATCATGTTGTGAAGGGACTCCAGACACCTGGGGCACCTCCAACCCAGCAAGTTGCACCAGTCCAGGAGTTTGTAGTACCAGTTATGCCGGATGATGAGCATCGTCGACTTGAGAGGTTTGGTAGACTCAACCCTCCGACATTCAGCGGTACAGAGGGCGAGGATGCCCAGGGTTTCTTGGATAAGTGCCAGCAAATGCTTCATACAGCGGGGATTCTTGAGACTAGTGGTGTGGCATTTACCACCTTTCAGTTTTCTGAGGCTGCCTTCAGTTGGTGGGAGCCGTATGAGATGTGTAGGCCTGTTGGTGCAGTGCCCCTTACTTGCAGTAGTTCTCCATTCTCTTCCCGGAGAAGTATGTGCCGCAGTCTCATAGAGAGGAGCTACATAGACAGTTTGAGTGGTTGCGACAGGGGGAGATGGCTGTGTCACAGTATGAGTTGAGGTTTTCTGAGTTGGCTCATCATGCCATCTGGTTGGATCCGACAGATCGAGAGAGGATCAGGAGATTCGTGGATGGTCTTACAATCAACTTTGTATTCTTATGACCCGAGAAAGGGTATCTGGTGCTTCATTCAAGGAGGTGGTTGATATCGCCTGTGAGATTGAGTCAGTTCGCCGATAGGAGCGAGAGGAGAGGAAGTCCAAGAGGCCTTGAGGATCGGGCAGTTATAGTGGTGCTCCTTCGAGGGGCCCGTTTCAACATGGTATAGGTCGTTCATTCAGGCTTGCTCAGTCAGCTCTCCCAGGTTATCGTGGGGCATCTTCGGGTCATGGTTATTAGGGATCTCAGCAGGGCCAGTCATCACTTAGTGCCCTTCCAGCTCAGAGTTCTTCCCGTGCTCCATCGGTTCAGGGTCCGTTTATGCCGAGTGCATCTGCTAGTCACTCCGGTACGAGGGGTTCCCTTCAGTCCCCTTGTCCAGCACCTAGGAGTTGTTATAAGTGTGGCGAGATGGGCCACATGTGGAGGCAGTGTCCTCATTGTGCTTCTAGTTCATCCCAGCAGAGGGGTCAGCCTTCGGCTTCAGCACCAATTTCTTTGCCACCACCCGCTCAGCCAGCTAGGGGTATAGGTCAGTCAGCCAAGGGTCGCCCGAGAGGGGGAGGTCGATCAAGGGGCGATCAGGCCCGTTTCTATGCTATTCCAGGCAGATCCGATGCTACTGCTTTCGATGCTATTATTACAAGTATTATTTCAATCTACCATAGAGATGCCTCGGTATTATTTGATCCCAGATCCACCTTTCTTATGTGTCATAATACTTTGCTCATTATTTGGGTATGTCCCGTGAGATTCTTGCTTTACCTATTTATGTATCTAGGGCGATACTATTATTGTAGACCGTGTGTATAGTCATGTGTGGTGACTATTGGGGGTCTGGAGACCCGAATTGATCTTTTATTACTGAGTATGGTGGATTTAGATGTTATTTTGGGCATGGATTGGTTATCTCTGTGTCGTTCTATTCTAGACTGTCATGCCAAGATAGTCACTTTGGCTATGCCGAGTGTACCACGGATCGAGTGGCGTAGTGTGACTGATTATGTTCCTAGTAGAGTGATCTCTTTCTTGAAAGCCTAGCACATGATTGGGAAGAGTTGTCTCTCGTATCTTGCCTTTGTGAGGGATGTAGGAGCTGAGGCTCCTAATATTGATTCTGTTCCAGTTGTGAGGGACTTCCATGATCTATTTTCTACAGACCTGCTGAGCATGCTACCGAATAGGGATATTGATTTTGGTATTGACCTAGTGTCGGGCACTCAGCCCATTTCTATTTCACTGTATCGTATGGCACCAGCGGAGTTGAAGGAGTTAACAGAGCAGCTTCAGGAACTCCTAGATAAAGGGGTTCATCCGGCCTAGTGTGTCAGCTTAGGGTGCGCCGGTTCTATTTGTGAAGAAGAAGGATGGCACAATGAGAATATGCATTGATTATATGCAATTGAACAAGGTAACAATTAAGAACAAGTATCCTTTGCCCCGCATTGATGATCTATTCGACCAGCTTCAGGGAGCGAGGGTATTCTCCAAGATTGATCTTCGTTCAGGTTATCACCAGTTGAAAATCGGGGATTCAGATATTCTTAAGACAGCCTTCAGACCAGATATGGTCATTATGAGTTCTTAGTTATATCTTTTGGGCTGACCAATGCCCCAGCAACGTTCATACATTTGATGAATAGCGTGTTCCGGTCTTATCTTGACTCGTTTGTCATAGTCTTCATTGATGATATTCTGGTGTATTTGCTTAGTCAGGAGGAACACACGGAGCATTTGAGGGTTGTGCTGCAGAGATTGAGGGAGGAGAAGCTTTATAGAAAGTTCTCCAAGTTTGAGTTTTGGCTCAGTTCAGTAGCATTCTTGGGACACGTGGTGTCCAGTGAGGATATTTAGGTTGATCCAAAGAAGATAGAGGTGGTGCAGAGTTGACCCAGACCGTCCTCAACTACTGAGATTCATAGTTTTCTTGGTTTGACAGGCTATTATTGCCGATTTGTTCAGGGATTCTCATTTATCGCATCGCCCTTGACCAAGTTGACTCAAAAGGGTCCTTCGTTTGTATGGTCACACGATTGTAAGGAGAGCTTTCAGAAGCTCAAGACAGCTTTGACCACAGCTCCAGTGTTGGTTTTGACATCAGCTTCAGGTTCATATACAGTGTATTATGATGCTTCGAGAGTAGGGATTGGTTGTATGTTGATGCAGGAGGGTAGATTTATTGCATATGCTTCTCGTCAGTTGAAGCCCCATGAGAAGAACTACCCCATTCATGATTTAGAGTTGCCTACCATAGTTCATGCATTGAAGATTTAGAGGCATGACTTGTATGGCATGTCTTGTGAGGTATTCACTAATTATCGCAGTTTTCTGCATTTGTTCAAGTAGAAGGATCTTAATTTGAGAAAACGGAGATGGTTGGAGTTGCTTAAGGATTATGATATCACTATATTGTACCATCCGGGGAAGGCCAATGCGGTGGCCGATGCTTTGAGTCGAAAGGCAGTGAGTGGGGAGTTTGGCATATATCCCAGTTGGGGAGAGACCTCTTGCAGTTGATGCTCAGGCTTTTGCGAATCAGTTTGTGAGGTTGGATATTTCTGAGCCCAGTCGGGTATTGGCTTGTGTGGTATCTCGATCTTCTTCATATGATCGCATCAGAGAGTGCCAATATGATGATCCACATTTGCTTGTCCTTAGGGACAGAGTTCAGCATGATGATGCTAGAGATGTGACCATTGGTGATGATGGAGTGTTGAGGATGCAGGGCCGGATTTGTGTGCCTAATATGGATGGGCTTCGGGAGTTGATTCTGGAGAAGGATCATAGCTCACGGTATTCTATTCATCCAGGAGCCGCGAAGATGTATCAGAATCTTAGACAGCATTACTGGTGGCGAAGAATGAAGAAAGATATTATGGGATTTGTAGCTCGATGTCTCAATTGTGAGCAGGTGAAATATGAGCATCAGAGACCGGGTGGCTTGCTTCAGCAGATGGTTATTTCTGAGTGGAAGTGGGAGAGGATCACTATGGATTTTGTAGTTGGACTTCCTCGAACTTTGAAGAAGTTCGATGCTATTTGGGTGATTGTGGATAGGCTGACCAAGTCTGCGCACTTCGTTCCTATTTGTACTACTTATTCTTTAGAGTGGTTGGCAGAGATATATATTCGGGAGATTGTTCGATTGCACGGTGTCCCAGTTTCCATCATTTCGGATTGGGGTACTCAGTTTACTTCCCAGTTTTGGAAGTCTGTTCAGCGAGAGTTAGGTACTCAGGTGCAGTTGAGCACATATTTTCATCCTCAGACGGACGGGCAGTCCGAGCGTACCATTCAGATATTGGAGGACATGTTGTGTTCTTGTGTTATTGACTTTAGAGGGTCACCGGATCAGTTTCTACTGCTCGCAGAGTATGCTTATAACAACAAATATTGGTCAAGTATTCAGATGGCTCCATATGAGGCTTTGTATGAGAGACGGTGTAGATCTCCGATTGGTTGGTTCGAGCCCGGTGAGGCTAGTCTATTGGGGACTGATTTGGTACGTGATGCTTTGGAGAAGTAGAAGGTGATTCAGGAGAGGCTTCGTACAACACAGTCGAGGTAAAAGAGTTATGCTGATAGGAAGGTTCGAATGTGTCTTACATGGCTGGCGAGAAGGTTCTGTTGAAGGTTTCACCCATGAAGATTGTTATGAGATTTAGAAAGAAAGGAAAGTTGAGTCCGCGGTTCATCGGACCATTTGAGGTACTTCAGAGGATTGGGGAGGTGGATTATGAGCTTGCCTTGCCACCCATCTTGTCGTGTGTGCATCTGGTATTTCATGTTTCTATGCTCCGAAAGCATATTGGGGATCTGTCTCATGTTCTAGATTTCAGCAATGTTCAGTTGGAGGATAATTTGACTTATGGTGTGGAGCCAGTAGCTATTTTAGGTCACTGGGTTCGAAAGTTGAGGTCAAAGGATATAGCTTCAGTGAAGGTGCAGTGGATAGGTCGGCCCGTGGAGGAGGCTACCTGGGAGACTGAGCGAGAGATGCAGAGCAGATATCCTCACCTGTTTGAGGCTTCAGGTATGTTTCTTGACTCGTTCGAGGACGAACGTTTGTTTACGTTGGGGAGAATATAACGACCCGGCCAGTCGTCTCATGAGTTACCGCTCCGTTTCTCCCATTTCTGCTTCTTTATGCTTCGTTATGTGCGTTTTATGGTATCAGGTTGGTCGGATCGAGTCTGAAATGATTTTTGATAAGGTTTGAGACACCTTGTCTTTTTTAAGAAGGCTTAAGTTGAAAAATTCAACATGATGTTGACTTATGTGTTAGAGGGCTCGGATGTGAGTTTCGATGGATCAGTTAGCTTTGGGAGGTGATTTGTGACTTAGGAGTGTGATCGGAATGGGTTTTGGAGGCCAGGAGTAGAATTAGGCTTGAATTGGCGAAGTTGATATTTTGGCAATTTTCAGTTGGTAGGTGAGATTTTGATCCGAGGGTCGGAATTGAATTTCAAGAGTTGCAGTAGCTTCGTTGTGTCATTTGGGATGTGTGTGCAATTTCAGGTCATTCGGACGTGGTTTGGTTGGGTTTTTGATCGAAAGAGTATTTCGGAAGATTTTAGAAACTTAGGCTTGAATCCGATGTGTTTTGAGTAATTTGATGTTGTTTGAGGTGATTTGATGATTGGAACAAGTTTGAAAAAGGTTTTAGGATGTGTCGGTGCCTTTGGTTGAGGTCCTGGGGGCCTCGGGTGAGTTTCGGGTGGTCAATCAGACCATTTTGTGACTTAAAAGATTGCAGATTTTGATTTCATCTATTGCAAAGAATTACCCTTCGCGATCGCTTAGGGTGCATCGCAATCGCGTAGAAGGATTTGAGGAAGGCCAGATTTAAGCCTTCACGTTCGCGTGAGAGGCTTCGTGTTAGTGGTAGGCTGGGAAGCTGTGCATCGTGTTCGCGAGAAGGCACTCACGATCGCGTAGAGGAAGATGGGTCAGATGGGCTGAAGGTCATTTGTTCTTCGCGTTCGCGAAGGTGTAGAAGGCGGAAGCATCGCGTTTGCATAGGCTATGTCGTGTTCGCATAGTGTGATTTTGGGAAGTTGAAGATTTATTCTTCGCGATCGCGAGGGAAGTGCCGTGATCGCGACGAAGAGGAGTCAGACATGGGCAGAATGTTATAATTCATTTCATCCGCGATTTGGGATCTATTTTCACCCATAGTTGATCATTTAGAGAGCTTCTTGGTGGAGATTAAAGAAGGATTCAAGGGGAAATCGATTGGAGGTAAGATTTTGAACTTAAAACTCGATTCTGTTGTGAAATCTACCTAGAAAATCATGGAACTTAAGCTAAAAATAGAAGAACTAGGGCTTGGAGTTTTGGGATTTGGTTTGGGGATTTGGAGGACCAATTGTGGTCGGATTTGAGAACTTTTGGTATGTATGAATTCGTTGGGAGATAAAGAACCCGTTTATGTAAAAATTTCTGAGATTCGAGAAGTGGGCTCGGGGCTCGGGTTTTTGCTAATTTCGAGATTTTTGGTATTTTTCGATTGTTTTCGCTTGGGCTTTGTTCCCTTAGCATATTGTGACGTATTCGTTCTGATTTTGGATAGATTCGACGCGTGTGGAGGCCGATTCGATGGGAAAAGACGTCGCGAGCTAGAGATTTAGCCGGTTCGAGGTGAGTAATGATTGTAAATGATACTCTGAGGGTTTGAAACACCGGATTGCACATCGTAGTGCTATATTGAGATGAGACACATGCTGGATGACGGGCGTGGGGTCATGCACTATTGGAGATTGTGACTTGGTCCGTCCCGGTTGATGATTTTACTGTCTATTTGACTGAAACTTATTTGCTATCATCATTATTTGGGCTGATTGCCATATCTGGGCTTCGTGCCAACTATTTGAGCCCTTCGAGGATTTTATATTACTATTTCCTCACTGTTTTGACTTATTACTTGAATTCAGCCATGTTTCTTTCCACTGTTTTACTACTCAGCCATTTTTTACTCAGTTTTGAGACTTAAATGATATTTCAAATAATATTTTCGGCTAAGCATCATGTTTTACTATTGCCCAAGTGGCTTATGTGATTTTCTTGACTGAGTAAGGCCGGGGTCTTGTGTTGTGAGGATACTTTTGGATCGGGTTGCACGTCGCAGCAATGAGATACTAATTTGATTATGAGGCCGAGGGCTTGAGATATGTATGCCACGAGGTGGCTTGTTGATTGATATGAGGCCGGGTGCCTAGATTTGATGCCACGAGGTGGCTTGTGATTGAGCTTTAGCCGTAAGGGGGCCCCTCCCGGAGTCTGTACATCCAGTGAGCGCGGGTACCCATTGTGATGTGAGATTGAGCCCGAGGGGCTGGCATTGTTATGAGATTGAGACCGAGGGGCTGATACTGTTCTGAGATGTTGCCGAGGGGCAGATTTGTTGATACTGAGCCCGAGGGGCAAAATTCTATCTGTTTATTTCACATTCTTTACCTATCAATTACCTGTGTTAACTGTTGAAAGGAGATTTTACTTGATTTTTCACTGGTTACTGTTTTCAAATGACGTTTTAATGCTTCATTATAGAATACCTTGTGCTTTATGTGATTTCTTATCTTCAGTCATTATTTACATTTGTTACTCACTGGGTCGGAGTACTCACATTACTCCTTGCACCATGTGTGCAGATTCAGGCGTTGTTGGTCCCGCTCCTGAGTGTTGATTCCTCCAGTCCAGGCGGTGTTTTGGAGACTACGAGGTAGCTATTGGCGTCCGCAACCTCTGTGTCTCCCTTATCTTATTGTTTCTATGTTCTTTAAACAAGTGTACCAGATATTTCATTTAGTAGACTCGTATCAAGATTCATAGTTGCTCATGACTTGTGACACCCCAGTTAGGGCTGTGTCGGGCTGATTTTTCGCATTTGTTATCCGTATTTCTGCAATTTTATGTTATTAAACCATGTGTAGACTAATATTATGCTATTTAATTGTTAACCTCAGAATTTTTTTAATTAGCTGGCCTTGTCTTCGCGAGAGGCGCCATCACTACCGGGTTCGGGGTTAGGGTCGTGACAAATTCATCTTTCACATTAGCCTTCAAACACTTTGCATCAATTGTCTTAAAATTCAGAAAAAGTAATCTATTCTTTTCCATATGAACTTTAGCAATTAGAATTTCACTTGAATCTCTAAGCCAATGATGCATATTTTTCATGTGGATGTCATATTCCTTTTCAATAAGTTGGCCTAAAATCAAAATATTACTTTTTAATTTTGAGACATAATAAACATTTTGAATTAACTTGTGGTCACCATTTTTATAGGAGATAAGAATTGTACTTATCCTTTCGATTTGCATCATTGAGGTATCTCCAAAGGACACATTACCTCTCACAGTTTTATTGATCTCCACAAACTTCTCTTTGCATCCACACATATGATTGCTTGCTCCATTGTCCAAATACCATGAACTACAATCATCCATGTCTTCTTCCTTGAGTGCCAGCAACAACGTTGACTCATCTTCTTCTTTCTTGTCGTCATCAAGGTTAGGTTTTTCTTCAACATTGCTACGACATTCCTAAGAGTAATGGCCAAATTTATGATAATTATTACATTCAATTTTTGATTTGTCATACCTTTGTCCATTATTTTTTTGGTAGTAGCCACATCCTCTTCCTCCTCTTTGTTCACGACCACGACCTCTGAATGTTGGTGGATTTTTAACTTCATTGTTGAAGTTGTTACTATTACTCCTTCCTCTTCCATGACCATGATCTCGTCCCCATCCGTGCCCTCGATAGCTCTTTTCAACTCCATAATTCTTAAAGGATGCCTGAGTTTTAAGAAGTTTTTCCAATGACACTTCTTGTCTCCTTTTGATCTTTTCTTCGTGGGCATGTAAAGAACCCTCCGATTGCCCCACCATCATAGAGTCTAAATCTTTAGACCCTTCAATAACACACATCCCAAAATCGAATTTAGGTGTTAAAGAGCGAATAATTTTTTCTACCACACGAACATCTTCTATGTCCAAATATTGGTGGATGAGCGTATGAGCTTATTGATCCTTCTTTCTTGTCTTTGCCAAAATATTTTTTTCATTTTGAGGCAGAGCTTTCTCATGATCAGGTTTTGCATACCCTCTGTCTACGATTTTTCACACATCCTGGGAGCCAAAAATGACTTTCATACGTAGACATCATTTCTCATAATTATCTTTTATGAGACGGGGGTATTGAAAAGACAACAGACCATTATTTACCATCGCTTGTTGGGAAAATAATACCCCACCCAAAAATAATATCCACGATAAATAAACAATAACACAAGAGAGTAACAAAGACACCAAATCTGTTAACGGGATAAAATATAATACTCGAGCGGAGCAATATTATCACTATAATATTTCAACTTAGTAGTGTCACGAGACTACTACAACTTCAAAACAAATAACACTCTTTATTTAAAATACATCACAATAATATTACTCACACAGTCACACTCACTATTTATCTCATAGACTACGATCTATGGATTACTCTCTCTAATTTCTGTTACTTCTCTTTATTTTTTGGTGTGTTTACAATTGAGAGAATACCCTCCTTTTATAAGGCAAAAGAGCCGTGGGCTCAAAGTATTCTACCGGAGCAATTTGATTCTCTTCCACATCTTTCCAAATTTCGTCACTAAGTATAAACTTCAGCCAAATATTATTATATAAGCACATGTTTATATTGATGCAATGGACCCCACAAATTTTTCTTATTATTTATTGACCGTGTATATTTGTGTGTGCTTTGCACCCAACAGATATCATACACCTTACTGTTGCTCTAGATTTTTCACTTCGTCTTTCTGTAACTCTATTTGAAACATCCATTTATTTATTTTGTCTTTCTGTTTTTTTTCGATACTAGACTGGATTTGGAGAAAATTTGTGAGAAGGCATATTTATTGGTTATTGAAACACAATCCAGTCGAATTTTTTTAATTTAAACTGTATAAGTAATTTCTGTCCTAAGACAGATATCAGCAATACACATAGCCATTTTTCTATTATTGCCGCGGTACTTTGTGGATTATTTGCACGCCTAGAGTTATTAATGTCTACTTTTATTTAGTTTTTAATATGCATGAATGATTGATGTATCTATTAAGTAGTAATGCTATAATGTAGGTCCAGTTGATCATGTTGCCTTTTTTTTTTTAAAGGATGTGAATGAGAAATAAAAGAGGCTCACTCTTTCGTTGTCTATAAATTTAGAGGCTTGGCCTCGGATAGGCAACAATGAGGAAATTAAATTTCTTAAGGACACACAAGCAACTTGTGGGCTTGCAAATTATTTTATGTTTTGTGTTATTGAACTAACATTTCTTTACTTCTCTGATTGTCTAGTTTCGAACACAGATTACTAACAGATCCTTCATATAAATATTTTATTTTTTATTTTATTTTCAACTGTAATTGTATTTAAAAGGTGTTGATGAAAATACTTTACCGTTTATTGTCATTTGCTTACTTTTGGGGTATAAATAAAAGGCGAAATACATAAACGACCCCTTCAAGTTGTCCTCAACGACCAGCTGAACACCTCAAGTGAGCCTATTTTCAATTAGACCCTTTATTTATTCACAAAAGAAGATCAACTAAACACCCGACCATATCAGCCCCCATTGCATGAAATCCACACTCTAGGACGCGAATTGACAACCTAAAATTAGATTTTTTCTCTTTTTTTACTAAAATAATGTGGACCCCACTTAATTTTTACACCCCCTTCTCCTCCAATTCTCTCCTCCGCCATTAACACCCTCCTCTAACCCTAAATCACCTTAGCCTCCATTGGAAAAGAACAAAATTATCAAATATATCATCACATCAAATTCAACAGATTTTTCAGAACCACTCGTCTAAACTCCATCCAAATTCCAAGAACAAATTCATCACATCAAATTCAAAAAAAATTTCAGAACCACCGTCCAAACTCCATTACAAAAGAGCAAATTCAACCAGTTATGTAAACCACCATCCAAACTCCAACCAAATTAGAACCTAAACAGAACCAAGTTAAAT